>JAWQUT010000225.1:324464-341130 GCA_033807755.1 Ellobium chinense
GAGTGAGTGAGTGAGTGAGTGAGTGAGTGAGTGAGTGAGTGAGTGAGTGAGTGAGTGAGTGAGTGAGTGAGTGAGTGAGTGAGTGAGTGAGTAAGTGAGAGGGAATGAGAATGTGAGACAGGGAGAGAGAAAAAGAGTGAGATAAAGAGAAAGAGACAGAGATGTCAGTTACTGAATATAAGTGACAGTCATGCATATATGTTTTTTTTTCTTGTTTTTTTTTTTTTTATTTTTATTCATTCTTTTGAGCTGATATGACATTATTGTATATGGCTGGATTTCGCTTAAATAAATAAACTTGAAACTTGAAACTTAATGCTAGCAGTTGTTGGAAGAAGCAATAATAACTCCTGGGCACCTGTCCAGGCCTACATACATCTCTTCCCCACACATCATCAACCAACTTGGACCTATCTCTTACCATCTATGGTAGAATGACCAGTGAAGTCCAGGTGTCTACTGTTTGCCAGTGATCAGGTAAAAATAATATTTTGGGACCGCTGGTCTCTACCAAAAATGGAGTCCATATATTCAAAACTGTAGATACTCTGCCTTCCCTCGGCCGGGTTGAAGTCGAAGATAATACAGGATATTTCGCGTGATTGAAAATGCCATTACTATTTTGTTCTCATTTTTAAAAAAAAAAATCAGTTTTGAATATATTTTCTACTTAAGACGGCATTTAAACCGTAACTTTTAGCGTGATATATTCACTGGTATTAACCATCCAATACACATTGTGTTGTATTGTATATAACTACAGTACATAATCTGCAATGCAGCCATTTATTCGTTTTATTCCCTGCACGTGCGGTTGGAAAGTGGGTCAGATTCAAGGGAGAATACTGGAGGTGGACACCCGAAAGTTTAGGGAACAATATTCAGGCGAGAGAGAATGAAAGGATTCAATTGTTATGAAGTTAAAGAGTCCCCTCTATTTAGTGGCAACATGCTCATCTTGCAACCCAAAGAGCCTTGGGTTCCACTCCCGATAGGGCGGGAAATATTGCAGTGATAGACGGTGTTCTTTGGCCCTTCTTTTATAGACTGTATTCCGCATACAGATCTTATCTTTCACGGCAGAGGGTTGTGTTTTTGCACACGGCACGGCATTGAACTCTTATTACAACCTGAATCCTGCCAATCTCGCAGGTAGTGTCCCTGGTAACATATTACCTGTGAAATTTGCCAGATTTCGGGTTCAACTTAAGTTGAACATTATCATAGTCTAGGAACTCTCTTGTGTGGACTTTCTCTTGTCTAATCCTGCATCTAACTCTAAACCAAGCACAGGGTGGGTGAATCTTGGAATGCTGATAATGAATGAGATCAAAGAAAGATTGACGTGATGCCAGTGTCAAACTGTGCAAGAATTAACATTTAGATTTATGCATAATTTAAGAGCAGTGTCATGGGGCTCTCCCAAGGGCCTATACTAGTGGTTAGGGACAGAGGTTGAACTCCGGAAGTCCGGCACATTTGGTAAACAATGATAAGAAACTGACACACCTTTCTTATTCCCGGATTCACAAATGCTGCCTGGCAGAAGGTACAGCGCGCAGTGTGCAAATGCGGTCCTCTTTCACAAAAGAACCTACTGAATTTGAAATTTCAGCTGCTCACGGTGGTGTCTTCTCCTGTCTCAGCTGCTCACGGTGGTGTCTTCTCCTGTCTCAGCTGCTCATGGTGGTGTCTTCTCCTTACTGTCTCAGCTGCTCACGGTGGTGTCTTCTCTTCACTGTCTCAGCTGCTCACGGTGGTGTCTTCTCCTGTCTCAGCTGCTCACGGTGGTGTCTTCTCCTTACTGTCTCAGCTGCTCACGGTGGTGTCTTCTCCTTACTGTCTCAACTGATCATTACAGTCTCTTGTCCTCTCAGGTGCTCACATTGGTGTCTTCTCTTTACTGTCTCAACTGCTTACAATGGTGTCTTTGCATGCTAACAGTATTGTCTTCTTCTCACTGTCTCATCTGCTCACAATGGTGTCTTTTTCTCAATGTTGCAAACACCCCATGATGGTATGTTCTCCTCAATGTCTGAGCTGCTCACAATGGTGCCTTCTCCTTACTGCCTCAAATGCTCAAAATGGTGTCTTCTCACTATCTAAACTGTTCACATGGATGTTTTCTCTTCACTGTCTCAACTGCTTACAATGGTGTCTTTGCATGCTCACAGTATTGTCTTCTTCTCACTGTCTCATCTGCTCACAATGGTGTCTTCATGTGCTCACAGTATTGTCTTCTCCTCACTGTGTTACCTGCTCACGGTGGTCCTCACTATTCCTCTCTGTCCCCAGCATGCGGATCGAGAAGACAGACATCAAATGGCACAAGAACAATACAGTAGAGTACGTCCAGCCTCAGACGTTTGTATTCAACAGAGAGTTGTCTGTGGGTCCGGATACAGACACATTTCTCACGATAAACATACCTTACCTTGTAAGTACCTCACATTTTTATGTAGTATAGTCTAATTGTTTTGTTACATCGCTGAAAGTTTTGAAGTGCCTTTTCATGAGTATCATTATCATCATATCTCCGTGTCAGACTAAACTGCTTTATCTGTTGCACCAATCGTGTCAGGAGAGGTCATCGTACATATATTACAGCAATAGCATGTCAGAAACCTACATCACTGAACAATACATCTGGTCCTGCCCAGATTTGACACAAAACTTTTGAAACATAATAATTATAATGAATTTACTTAAAAACATGGCCAACGTTTAATTTTCGAGCACTTGATCATAACGGACTGTTTAAATAAAAGACATACAAGGCAAAGCACGTGACTGGTGATATTAAAATATTTAATTTCTGTCTTGATTGGCAATATAGAACAGATGGGATCTTTAAGCATTAGCGTTTTATTAAAATCCTGGATAAATAGAAGAAGTTTTGTAGATCCCAATCACTGTAAATTATTTGAAGTTCTCTAGTTCCATCTCCTACTATGGCTACCGCTCTATGCAACTCTTTAAAATGTTGTAACACTAAAGATCAAACAAAGAAACAAACATCCTATGCAATTTCGGTGAGTACTGTAGGATTTTTTCTTCATCAGGTTCTAAATTTCATGAAAAGTCGGAAAGGACTTATCGCTACGTCATAATGATCATGACTCCGCATGAAGCTTTTCTTACGTTGTTGTTTGTTGGCTGTATTTAATATTCCCTAAGACAAAGTGTTCCCGTTTGGAATTTATTTTCTTATCAACAATAATAATAATAATAACGATAATAATAATGCGGTTTATAAGTCTCGTATCCAGGCTAATACCCGCTCACGCGACTTCACACTATTATTACCTCAGCAGGCCTGATCACTCTAGGACTTTCTCAGCTCCCAGGAGAGCATACAGTGCCGCCGCCATTTACAGGCGCTGATTACTAATACGGGGTGAAATTACAGAACTGCTGAACCACCAAATTGGCAGTCTTGGATCACGCCAAGTGAAAAACAGTGATGTACAAATAATGAACGATAATAACTATAAATAATAATTTTTAGCTATTCCTTTATGGCTTGATGTCACCTGTAAAAATCATTTGCTAGTAGGAAGCCATTTGAAAAAAAATTTAATGGAAAATGTTCAGCAGGAAGTAGTTTTCATAAGTCAAACTCAACTCACGAGCTTCCCCTCAGTAAATCCCTGCTAAATACACCCAGCACCACCACAGTATTTGCCCTTGTTTCCAGACAGCTGCTCATGTTCTCCGGTATGAGTTCCCCTGGCTACAGGAAACCATTGACGCCTACTTCCGGAGCCAGGGCGAGGGCACCTTTAAGAACGTCAGTGTGCATGATATATGGTGGGGTTACGAAGACCCCGTGTTAGAGGAAGTGGCCAAACTGATGCACAAGTTCAATGTGAGCAATCCAATGCTGAACGGGAAGTTTGGCTTTTTCATGGAGGTCAGTTTACCAGACTTTGCTTGCTAGTAATGAACAGTCCACTAAAGTTGTGCTAGGAGACTTCGCTGCCAGAGAACTGGTTTTCACATGTTGAATGACTGTACAGTTTTAACCAACCTGAATTTCAGTTACACGCGATACACTGATATTCTTGATTTCTTCCCGCAGCGCTACTTTAGTTAGACACAGACAGGGTCTCCATAACTGGTTGGGAGGGGATGGGGGAGGGGGTGGGTGATGCGGCGATTGAGAAAGGTTTCGACACAAACTTCCTTGTTCTTGCTATCGACACTGATACCTATACTCGCTGAATGCAAAGTGACTTTCCTTCACTCTCTGACACTCACCCAGCAATCTTTCTCCACCTCCCCGCCCTTCTCCCCCCTCCCACCTCACTCCAAATGTTTTGCTCAGGCCCTGTGTATTCATACTTGCAATCTCTCTGAAGGGAAGTGACATGAACACCCAGACTCCTCCTACACCTTATACATTAAACATACTTTAGCGCTAATGGAAGATTGCATAATATGTACACGGCACACTTTCCCTTTTACCAATCAGTGGACATAAATTCCGGGGTGTGTCAGCTTCTCTACTTAATCTACGAAATTTACCAGACTTTCTGGGTTTGAACCCCCACCCTAGATATCAGCACCGGTCTATAGGAGTGTCTTATGATGTTGCTCTTACCTCTTGCATAAACCTAGTGTAAAATATAATTATCTAGGTATCTTGACATTGGGACTGACTGACTTCCATCTCACACGCTACTTTAGTTCGGCCCAGACAAAGTTTCCATTACTGGTTGGAAATGGTGGGAGGGAGTGAATGATGTGGCTGTTGAGAAAAGTTTGGGCATAAACTTGAGCTAACAAGACTTCAGCTTTGGTTAGGGTTCCGGGCAGGATTAGAAAAGAGAAAGCGCAGTTGAAAGAATTCCTTGGCTATGATTATGTTAGAGACTGTCCCAAGTTTGCTTTTCCTTCCTTAACCACACTCCTAATCCTGCCTCTGGCCCTAAACCATACTATGGACAGGGAGTGTCGTAATATATTCCCAGCGAAATTTGCTGGAGTTCTGGGATCAGCTAGAATGTCGTGCGGTGCCACAGACAAAAATACAACCCTCTCTTCCATTTCTTCCTCAGAGAAACAACACAGGTGATGGTCTCTACAATGTTTACTCAGGGATGAACAAGAAGTTCGATAACTACGTGATAATCGATCGATGGAACGGGATGAGGTAGGCGAGTTTTGGTCTAAGCGTAGAGAACATCACCAGATATCATCCATGTGACATACATGATTGGTCTATCTAAATGTCTTGGTATACGTCCTTTGATGTCAATACACATGATACTCTAGATGTTTGGTTTTTTTTTTTAGAGAAGATCTACTCTTTACAAAAAGTTAAAAATAGCTTTTCAAGAGGAGGGTCTAAGTTTCATGAGACCAGTAGGGTAGTATGTGCGAACGAACTGAAAAGTCCAGCATAATCTGAGTGACTTAACAGGGCCTTTTTTTTTTCTTTACAAGTCATTGTAGATGGTCAGGTCCACATCAAAGACAAGCTGATAAATCCAAACAACTGAAAAGCTGGTGTACTTTGCTTGTGCAATGGTTGTAACACATTGTTATCAGTCGCTCACCGTTTACTCTCTTCATGACCCACTTGAATGGAGCGTTGTTTTTGTTTTTTCCGGCAGTAAGCGTCATGAGTCAAGATCAACTAACAAATTTCGCGACGGTAATCGGGAATTCCCTGTGAAAATAACTACTTCTGCAGTATGTCCACATGTCAGTACATCTGTCTATGCATTGATTCACATACTGACCAGTTGTCCGGGTGGCCGAAAGGTAAAACACTTGTCTCATTCACACAAATGTGAGAAGTTCTCTCTTAACCGTGGCCTAGATTGGTTACACTACTTGCATGGGATTAGCTCATCCCTGAATCTATTAATTAACCACATGATTTTGTAATCTGTCAATTAAATTACGTCATATCTAGACAATACTATCATCAAACATGCGCTAAATTCAGATTGTCCGGGAGATTACCCACTCTCAAGGTATTATTATGAAATGCACACCAATAGGCAATAATTTGTAACTGCTCCCCACGATAAAGTATATAGTCAATGGGAATGCCCGATTTTTATACATTCAAGAGTGGTGCAACGCGTGCACTGTTTACTCTGGTGCTAGTGGTAGAGTCACGGGCGCCGTAGTATTCATGGGCAGCACTGCTGACTGTCAGTGTCAAAACATGCGATGATGGGAGGGGGAGACAAAATTTTAAACCTACACTAATAAATAGTGTTTCCTCTGTCATCAAGTGAAAGGGAATCCTCATTAGTGTTTCTGTCTGCTGGGCTGATCTCAGCCTAGGTTTAGACCAAAGCATCCAATGTGAAGTGGCTCCGCCTCGCAACGAGTGCTTCGGTCTAAACCTCGACTAGGATCGCTCCATGACACAGAAACAGTAGCGAATATTCCCCACGTCTCTTGGTGTAAACGGTTCGTGGGTTTGAATTCTGGTATAAGCAACTTTCTTCTTGGGTATTGTTCGGATTTTTTCGTAACATTGTGTGCCAAAGCCATGTCAAGTCAAGTCTTGAGACCTCTGTTCTATGATGTAAAGTCTTGATAGAGATCTAGTTTAATTAATTGCATTTTTACGACGCTGGTACAGGGAAGTTAAAATAAACTTGAATGCAAGATTGGAACTGTGGTACACGTGTTAAAAAGCATTCTCCTGTCAGCGATCCAAGGCGGAGTTCAAATCTCGTTTCTCATATAGTCAATACTGTGCTGAACAGGGATGTTAAAACCAAACTTAAACAGCAAACAAACTAAACACTATTACTGTCCTCATGATCCTTTCATTCAGTATGATAAAGACCATCACTTCACTAACAGGATAACCAACCTTACCATAGACACTACCATTACGTGATCATTACATTACAACTGTCATACCTCCCCATCAGTGTTATCATCATCATCATTAGCAGCATCACATCATCATCATCATCATCATCGTCATTATCATCATCATCATTTGGAACACAGATTACAAAAATAAAAATTTTCTGTCCACTTTACGATATAAAAATAGTTCACTGATTATAATGAATGTGATCACCAACATCATTATCAGCATCATTGTAAAGTAAGTGAAAATTTTATAACATTGCTTCAAGCCGATATACTTCTGTGTGAAAACTTTCTAAAATCATGATCATCATCACTGTTGTAAAAGTGAAATTGTAAACCTCTACTTCAGGTATATTATTTGTAACGAAATACTTATAGAATTATCATCATCATCATCGCCATCATCATTTGGAACACATTGAAGAAATTAAAAAGTTCTGTCCAAACAGCGAAGGATTAAGAAATATACTTTAACAATTAAAATTTAAAATGTACTTTTATAAAGATGTAAAATAATTACGAATTTTTTGAATAATAAATGTGGTTCTTTATCAGGTTAAGTATAAATGCAAAATGAAATGATTGAATAAGAAGATACGTCCATCATCATCGTCATCATCATCATCATCATCACACAGAAATGTTGTTCACTGATGGGAATAACTTATTTCCCAAATAAAAGAATATTTGAATAATAAGAAAAATTAGGAAATACTCCAATCAAAATCCAGGTACAAAAGGAATTGAAGGTAGGCTTTATCCCATCATTGTAAAATAAGCCAAAATTTTAAAACACTACTTCGATCCGACGTCTTCGTCACCGTCATCTTCGTCACCGTCATCTTCGTCATTACTGTCACTACCCAGTTCCACTCACACTCCCAAGTTCTGATAGCCAGAGAAATAAAAAAAAAACGTCATCACAAAGTCAAACTCCTGTAACTTCAAGAGTTGACAAGAATAGAAAAAGAAATGTTGATCACAGTAGTAGACAGATATTTTTCTACAATCGCTGCAAGGCTCCTTGATGTAGATGCTGTGCTTTCATCAAACCAACGTCAAACAATGATATGCCAGGATGGCTGTGTCAGACACACATAACATTAATTAGATGTGTCGTTTTTTCTTCTAGATGTGAAATAACTACAGCATCTAGATATCTGAAATTCGGGACATTAGCAGACAATATCCATCTGCTAAAAAAAAAAATAATACTAATATAATAATAATAATAATGATATAGACTATAATGAATATGAACTGAAATAAAATTTGAATTGTTGAAAATGAAGTTGTTTCTTGAATGAAGTAATTTGAGTTAAGGAAAGTGTTGTGGTCCCTCGATAGGTAGTAGAATTATTAAGCATACTGCACGCCACATCTGTCTGAAATTGTACTATTTTGTTACAGACAACAGAAAATCTGGAGTACTGCCTATGCAAATACAATTCGTGGGACGGGTAAGCCAAACTGTTCACTCTTCATAAACTTTATGTATATTAAGCTATTCCAATAATCATAATGTCATAATATTATATTGTGTTAACACATCAGTATGCTTCAAGTGATAATGATATGTCTAAGAACTTGGCAAGATTAGTTATGAAACGACCGTATTTAATTCTGTGTCAGTGACCTGGTGTGTACCAGGTTTTATGAGGGCGGTGAACTGTAATACCAATATTACAGTTGATAACGTTTTATGGGGCAGAGATTGATCTGTGTAAGTCTGTCTTGCTGTCTTTTTTTCTTTCTGTCTTTCATTCTTTAATTCTTGATTCTTTTTTTTTCCCTGTCAGCACCTGTTTCTTTCAGCGTATTTCTGTCTTCATTTCTATATACTATATCTGCCTTCATTTTTATATTTCTTTCTTCATTTATAGAAATCTTTCTTTCTTTCTTTCTTTCTTTCTTTCTTTCTTTCTTTCTTTCTTTCTTTCTTCTTACATTGATATTCTTTTCTCCCATCTTTGTTCGTTTCTTTCATCCTTCTTTCTTTCTTTCATATTCTAATGATGGAATCCAATATGGATACAAATTATTCATAAGTCCCCATTTCCCTTCACAGATGGCTCGATGCACCCTCCCTATGTTAATAAACATTCCAACGTAACAATATTTGATGCATATTTAATGAGGTAAGTTTATGTTTGAATATTTTGGGAAGGCCTAGAAAACTAAATAGTCAATGATGGAGAGAAGGCAAAAGGGAGAAACTGCTGGATGGACTAGCAGCTTGGATGGGTTCTGCTAGCAGTGGAGAAATAAGTAGGCTACGTAGATGGACAGTAGACAGACAAAGGCGGAGGTTCATGATCCTCTATGCCAGTCGGCATGACACCTGAAGTAGAAAGATGTTTCAACAACACAACTAAGAAACGCAAGTATAGGAGCCTAGCGAGGAAAAACTACCACTGTTGGAGTCAAATAGGATAAAGGGGGAAATGCTCAAGAAGATAAATGCAGAGAGAAAATGATAGAAGGAAAGAAAGTCATGTGGTGGGAATCGAACCCGCGACCTCTGCGTCGGCACCCATTGCTTCGCCGTCAGTTTGGAATCAGGTAGACTCAAAAAAAAGTGGCTTAGTGGCCGAGGTCTTTCCCGAAGCCGAACAGAAGACTAGCAGTCATAGCGCTAGGCACGAGACTCACACCACTGTTGGCTTCATCTGGGCTGGAAAAGGTTTGGGGNGGGGGGGGGGGGGGGAAGGAATGGATGGGGAGCTGAGGGTCAGTTGATCTCTGAGCACAAGAACAGTGCAGAGCTGTCTCAAGTCAGGACTTTTCTTGAATGAACTCAAGTCGAGTCATGAGTTCTCCGAGGGCTGTTATTTCTTTTTAATCATTTCAAGTCGACCAAGTCTTTCAGAAATCACTTCAGGCCAGGTGGCGTCAAGTCAGTGGAAAATGGGAATATCATGTCAGGCCATTGTTACAAATACTTCTTGGCTCCTAGTCTATGGTTTTCCTCCTAGTCACTGGGGTTTGCGCCACCGTACTCAAGTACCATGTTCAGCTGATAGTGATTAGATTTTGTAGTACCAAATAATCAGTAATTTGTAATAGATTAGTAGGCTTGTCCTTTGTTACAGGTGACAGAATGCTGAATCTGGTGACTGAAGGAGATCTCGCCTTACCCTTCATACCTTTCCCCTGTAATAAACAGCTTTGTGATTAGAAATATTTATGTAAACTCTCTGCTTTTTTTTCAACACTCAACATCACCACCCCCTCCCAGCCCCTGTCCCTCATCATTCCAGAAAAAAAAAACCCACCATATCTTACACGATTGTGCATTTACTTTGAAACTGATATTTGATGATAGTCATTATTTTGTTACAAAATAAATGTTTTTGGTGACACAAAAACCGAGGTTCACAAGGCTGGCATAAAAGCAGCGTTTTACTAGTGAGAAGTTCTCATAAAGTGAAGACCTTAAGGTCTTGAGTTTGCGCTTTTGATTCCCAGACCAGGCGGACTGGGCGGTTGTGTTGTGGTGTTGTTGAGAAAGACTTTTTACTCGTATTTCAACTCTTGACTCAGATGGGAGTGAGTAGCTGGCATTCAAGCCAGAGAAGACCAGAGCTGTGCTCTGTAGTGAGTTACAGTGATTGTGTTTTAGATTTGCTTTGTGATAATGCTGTTGTATTATGTAACTAAAACTAAATATGATTCTGCCCAATCACACAAAACTTTCTGAAAAATGTATAATGAATTTATTAACAAAATGGTCAACGTTTCGTGTTAAACACTTTTTCAAGACTGACAATGCAAGTTAAAGACATACAAAGAAAGGCAAGTGAATACATATCCGAGAGCGAGAAATAGAAATAGAAATAGAGCAACTGAAAGGCATTGAGATATGTTCATTGGGTTATATTGAGTTATTTGTTGTATTATGTAACATGCATACTATTGTATATAATATCTGTTTTATTATGAATGACATATATAGCACTGTATAACATTGTAAAACATATTCCCTTCAGAATGAATAAAGGTTAAGTTTATCTGCATCTTTACTACAACTCACCTTGTCATGAATTTTCACATTTTTTCATGTGTTTTCCTCACATCAATGGTGTTGCTAGCCACTTTTGAAACTCCTTTTGCCCGAAGACCTGAAGTTCCTTGTCACCATCTTAGAAGGTGTCCTACTTGTTCCTCAGATCTTTAAAGCTGAAATACAATGGTACAGGACTCTATCGAGGCATACGAACTGTGAACTTTGTGGTGCCCTATTCGGAATTTGCCAACTCATCAGTGAATCCAGACAATGCGGGATACTGCACGCCCGACACACGATACTGTATTCCTTCTGGAGCATACAACTTGTCTGTGGGGGCTTTTGGTGAGTCTGTGAACACTTCACATTCTAGATGCCAGTGACCTTTACTGATAGCTTAGTGCATAGTGTGACCAAGGTAACACATTTCCTAGTAGGTAAACAACATCAGTTGCTTGAGAACATGGTTGGTTGAATACATGGTTGGTTGAGAACATGAGTGAGGTAATCTGAGGTCATCTAGCAAACCTCATGTCATAAATGTTGTACATATAACACATGTCCATTTGGTATATTCCTGGGACTCTCTCAAGATATGCCTGGGGAGAAGGGAAGGGGTGCCTAAATATGTGCCAAAGGTGGCCACATGACGCTGAAGGCAGGAGCATAATAAAGAGGTCTGGGGACATGCCCCTTTCTTGGAAAATTTTTAAAAAAAAAGGGAGCAATTTGGAAATTAGGTGAACATTTTTAGCAGGATTTGTTTATATTTTAAGGTCAGTCATGCAGCCTGGGAAGTGAGGGCTTGGGCTTATCCCCCTCCCCCTCTCTCCCGTCCGTGGGCTGCT
Source organism: Ellobium chinense (assembly GCA_033807755.1). NCBI lineage: Eukaryota > Metazoa > Mollusca > Gastropoda > Ellobiida > Ellobiidae > Ellobium > Ellobium chinense. The sequence continues at coordinate 336,171 of JAWQUT010000225.1, forward strand.
CCCAAGTCAAGTTCAGCCCAACAAGATGACAGCCAAAGATTATGAAGAGTAGGCTATTTATAACCTTCACCTTCAGCAAATTTAGCCAATACTCTTCCCCCCTCCCCTTTTCATTTTCTCAAAAATATACTGTAACTGATAAGAAAATGTGCCAAAAAACTCCTACTCCCAAGCAGGGTTGGGCACGTTCACGGAAAATCGGGAACTGCGTTCCGTTCTCCGTTCAGTGCCAAAATAGGGAACTGCGTTCCGTTCCCCGTTCAGCCGAGACTTTCAAATTCCGTTCCGTTCACCCGTTCCACGTCTGAGGAACTTAGTTCCGATCTCCGTTCCGTTCCGTTTACTTTTCCCGCCGAAAATAGCACGTGTTTCCGACTGCTGATTTCACAAAGGGAAACGGGGATTTTGATGTTTAATGAATGTTACTCTGTGTGTGAGTATTTTCCATGGAGAAGTTCAGTTTCGGAGGCGCAAGATGTAACTGTTACTTGGTGATGAAGAACATGATACCATTCATCCCTTCCTTAAAGGACAAAAAAAACAACAACAACGAAACATCCAGATTCATTTAATAACTCTGAGTAAGTGCGGTGTGCGCCACAAAAACAGAAAAACATTTGAGCCTCTCCTCCTTCCAGAATTCACTGCAAGTGAGAGAATCTGGAGAAATTACATGTGCACATACCATACATACTTACAATTTCTTATAAATTTGAGGATTTATTTACGATTGCACGAACCCCCCCCCCCCCCCAAAAAAAGAGAGATTGTGATATATTCGAGATCATAAAGGCATGAGTCACAATTTTGGACAAAAGTCGCTATTACAGTAAAATCCTGGCATTTCTTGTTCTTAAAGTCGATGTAATCTGTTGCGTGGTTCTGGTTGGTTCTAAACAGGTATTTTTTAAAGGATCCTTGACAAGCAACGCTGCAATTACAATTGCCGACGTCATGTGTATGAAACCAGATGGGCCGTCTTCCTAACCCACTGCCGCCCTCTGCTTTCTTCGTGTGTACTATATCCCGCCCCTAGTTCTCTAATCCTACGCCCTTTTCACCTGCCCATCTACGTTACCCAATGAGCCTTTATTTCGCTTTCCATAATTATTTATGGCTTTCAAGTTGGTGTTCAACTGTCAGGCACCACTCACGGTCACGATACAGTCCTCTCGATGGGCGTAGCATTGTTTCGCGAGAGACGGACTTGAGGCGGTCAAGCCTCCTGACGCAGTCCTGGATACCAGGTGTCATCACGTCTTTATCAGTAAGGAGACACGCTTCACTTGCGATTAAAAGTGATAAGCCAGTTCTTGTTGTGTAATGCGGACGGCAACAGCAGCTTCGTTTCGACGGTCTTATTTACCTGACGCCATAAAAAAGGGCAGGAGTGACAAACTGATCTTGCCGATTGAAAAAATGACCGTTATGAAGTCGAACGAAGCTGGTGATCCTAGTGCAGCGAGTGCAATAACTGCGGAAAAAATGAAAAAAAAAAACCCTGGTCCTGATGTGTGAACGGAATTTGAACGGACTTGAAAATGAACTTAGTTCCGATCCGTTCCCGAAAAATCACGAACTCCGTTCACGATCGCGTTCATAATGAAACAACGAAACTCCGTTCACGAAACTGGAACTAAGTTCCGGAACTTAGTTCATATGAACGGAGTTCCACCCAACCCTGCTCCCAAGACGCTTGCAACCAATCTTAACCCTCTAGATTTTTATTGGTGTCTTGGACATCCACGGATGGATTAAATTCATGATCGATTGATAGAAAGTGAGTTACATTATCAGCAAGGACTGCTGACTTTGGAATGCATCCCAATTAAGACAGTTTGTTCTTAACCCTCTATAATTATTTCATGTTCCCCTCCGCTCTGCGCATGTTTGGTGGGTGAAGGAAAATCTGTGGGCAAATGTGGGGGAATGAGAGGGGATGAGGGTGACTGCAAGTTCTGTGGGAGAAGTTCAATGCCAGAGGTGAAAGGGATGATTGTAAGGGGGGAAGGAGGTGTAGCTAGTGAGGGCTGGAGAAAGGGGGGAGATTGCAAAGGCTCCTCTCTTCACAATCCTGAGTGTTGCATCAGTTATATGAGGTAAGTCCTATACACTGATTTTTTCAGGTGCTCCTATATACGCGTCTATGCCTCACTTCCTGGGAGGAGACCCGTATTATCAACGTCAGGTCAAAGGCCTCAGACCAGTGCCCAGCAAACATCAGCCCTACTATGACATTCAAGGGGTGAGTGACTCACTATGGCATCTAAGGGGTGAGTGACTTACAATGTCATTCAAGGCATGAGTGAATCACTGTGACATGCTAGAGGTGAGTGACTCACTATGACATTCAAAGGATGAGTGAGTCACTGTGACATTCAAAGGCTGAGTGATTCACAATGACATTCGAAGGCTGAGTGACTCATTATGACATTCATGGGATGAGTGAGTGACTATGACGTTCAAAGGCTGAGTGAGTCACTATGACATTCAAAGACTGAGTGACTCCACTAGCTCCCACATATAATTTTGCTTGATAGTATCCCTAGCTGGTATAGTCTAGTTCTGAATGGTTTTTGTCACAAGAGTTGCTCCGGCCTCTTCCCCTCTCCCTCCCCATTTTCAGCCTTCACCTTCTTTCCAAAGTTTTAACATATCACAACATTTCTAGTATAGCTCAGATCTTTTGTCTCTCCCCAGCTGAGTGGTGTGAGCATGCAGGCAGCAAGGAGATATCAAATTATCATAAGAACACAAAGTTATGAACATTTCATGTAAGTACCTGTTGTTAATGGAGTGAATTTTGGAAGATTGTGTTGCACTAACAGACAATGTATATCCTTATCACTAAGGTATACTTAAATTAAAGTTGGATTGTCCTACAGACCATGTTAAACCATATGATATCGTATAATTCAAATAAAACAATCCTGCAAGCGCCTGTCAACATGATGTAATGCCTCTGCCCACCCTAAACAACCCACACGGTTATATTATGCAAAGTCCAAATTCTAACACCTACTGCATAGGAAGGCGCCATAAGCTTCCGTTAAATACATTCTAGCCGCAGGCCAAGATGTCAAGCCAGTGCTCTGCGGATGGGTGATAATACAGTGGAACGAATTGTTTATTCCACTGTAAGCAGCAGATGTGTCAAACAAAATTATCCTGGGCCAGTGAAAGTTCAGAATACTTTATCTGATTTACATTGTTAAACTTAACTTTTGAATCCAGATGGCCAGAAACTTAATTAAAAGCTAAATAACGTATTTTGTGAGATAGAGATGTGTGTAGCTACTGGAACTTAAGAGCGTCATCATTTTTGCCAGAGGCTTCTCTTTACATAGATCAAATCCCGGTCACTCAAGCCCGCCTTTTGACGTCATAAGACACATGTGTGCCATAACAGGACGTTGCTCTTTCTTCCTGAGATTGGTTGATTGGGCACTGCAGATCATTGTCGGAGAGAAAAAGTACTGGAAAACGAAAACTTATTGTTGACGTGCTTGTCCACCTTTAACAGCAATGTCCACCTGAACAGTGGGAAGATAGAATAAAAATGAATCCATTCATGTGAAGATTATACTTATAACAAGGTATACTTACTATCAAGGTTCCTCTGTATAAATTTCACAGAGGCCAGTCACATAAATTACTAATGCAAGAATGGATATGAAATATCAGCTGTGGACCCTGTTATGTAATATAATTCTCTAGGGATGGTGGGGTGCGTTTCTTTCCTCACTGTGAAACCCTTACTGAAAATGATATCAGGTAGCATTTAACCCAGTCAGCCCAAATTACCTATACTTTGGTTAGGACTTACAAGTATTGTATGTACCCCGAAGGAAAAACAGGGCTGACAAACTCTACATCACTCATTTGATCAGTGTATGCAGGTCCATGTGTTCTCTGTGCCCCGATTTAAAATCCAGTGGAGAGTTTCCCTGCTGATCATCCATTTACCATATATCAGTATGTGATTAGAGTGTGGGTGAGTGAGAGACTGTTCAGTCTAAACCATTGCCTGGGAATTTCTGGAGTGGTGTCCCTTGCTGTGCTAAACAACGACACAAAGAAAGGAGTTATGTTTATGAGCATATAAACTTCAAAACCGTATAATCTCAAAGTGGGCGACATCTTTTTTTGTGAATATCATTTGAAAGATTAATAAATTTAAGGCAGCCAGCACCTTTTCTCGCCTCACCAAGAACTGCACATTGTTTGGCCTGCGTTGGATTGCCTTCCGGAGTTCCCGGGCACGTGGAGAAGTCACCACACCTCATCTGTCCCCTCGTACCTTCCCACTGGCTTACATTAGTATTCTGTATATTGTTTGTCTTATATTTTCAGGAGTTTTAAAGACTTGCCTGTGTCGTATCTTCCCATTTTATGGATTGATGGAGTGAGCAGATCATCTTCACCATTATCATTATAATCATCATTATTTTCATCACCACTTTCAACATTGAGAAGGAAATAAAACAATAAGTCCAACCTATAAGAAATAATCACTGTTTCTTGATAACAAAATATATAAGAATTAATAACAACTGCAGCAATTTTTTTTTGGAAATAAACCTGTCCCTTCCTCAAGGAAAATGTAAGTGGTAATACTCATCATCAACATCATCACCATCACACCACTATCACAATTATTATCATTTTCATTGTCATCATCATGGTCATCTACACTGTAAATCAAATGAAAGTTATGAAACACTACTTCAACCTGTTAAACTTTAATTTCATTGAAACATTTATAGTGCAACTTAAAATGTTAAAGCACAGTTATTAACATCTCAGCAGAAGCCAGAAATGATACGGTCATCAGTGTCATCATCATAATCATCATGTATATAATATAAAAGTTCTTCGAAATGTACTAACAGGGGCGTAGCGAGGGCGATTTTTTTGGTAATCTAGCACTTACATCTTACCAGCATTGGGGGGGGGGGGG
>JAWQUT010000225.1:342114-367792 GCA_033807755.1 Ellobium chinense
GGGATGCAGTCTGCGTAGAGGATAATCAAATTTTTCTCTCAGATTACTGACCCCTTTTTTAAAATGGATTTTCTATTGATGTTTCCTTCGAATGCAATACACTGTGCGTATGGGGCTGGAGAATCTGCGAGACGAGTACCGGGTCACAGATTAGTACTGCAAAAACTTAAGTAGTGTTGACAAGATTGTACGCCAACGCTTGTAAATGGTACGCAAGTGTAATACTTATAAAACAATGAAGGTATTTGAACATTTTAGAAAGCACTTAGCATTAGTAAAATTGTATTAGATGGAACCTATATAATGAATGTATAATGGCTATTATGCACTGGTAATCTCAGATTCATAGATTACATGGACGCTACGCCCCTGTGTACTAAAACTGGTAATAAAAAACTAAGAGTAAAGAAGATGCAGATGTTAGCGATACTAGGGCATAGGTGAGAAAGCGAGGGAGAGTAGGGAAGCATATAAGCAAAGACAAGGGAATTTTAACTGAATAAGCAATTAAGTTGACAGTTTAAGAGTTTTAAAGTGCGATTTTCAGATGTGACATTAAATTAAGCTGCTAAACCCATGCAGACTCAGCCTGGGTAGGATTGTGGATTAGCTCTATGTCGCTAAGCTGCATATCAAATATGGAATGGTTAGGCTGGTAGAAGTGGTGGTCAACCACTAGTCTGATTTTTGTTTATTTTAACAGTTGAACAGTGGTTGGCAAAGTGATCGGTGTATGTTCATGTATTGAAATAGGCATTTTTGCAGGTAATATAAACTGAATAAAGGCTGCCTAAGATATAGCTTATTAAAATTGGTGGGTTTGGTGGGTTGTGGGCTATCTTAATGTGTGTGGTGGGGACAAGGAAAACACAGGTCTTGCATCATCAACATCATCTTCATCTTTGTAAAATAAGCAGAAAATGTAAAAATTTTTACAATTATGTATTAATTAAAGCCTACCTTCAATTCCTTTTGTACCTGGATTTTTATTCAAGTATTTCCTAATTTTTCAAAGAACCTGGATCTTCTATTCAAATACTTTGTTTTTTACTGCAGAAATAATTAATTCTCAATTAACAACAGTTCTGTGCGATCATCATCATCATCATCATCGTCATCATCATTAAAACTACATATAATTCTGCCCAGGTATGACACAGAATTTTCTGAAAAATGTATAATGGATTTAATAACAAAAGTCAACGTTTGGTGCTGAACACTTTTTCAAGACTGACAATTCACATATAAAATGTACAAAGAAAGGCAAGTACTTATGAGTCTGAGGGCCAGAAATAGAAATAGAGCAGCTGGCAGACATAGTGACAGGGATTGAGATATAAGTTCATTATCTGAGTTATTTGAGCAACAGTAAACATAAACACACAAACAAAGCAGCACTATCACACATACATGTACCTGCATATAAAAAAAACAAACAAACAAACACACACACACACACACACACACACACACACACACACACACACACACACACACACACACACACACCTATACTCCTATGCACACATATAGACATCACACACACATGTCCACACGTATCTTCAACCTGTCATTCATCCATATGTGAATGCACTTAGAGTTTGAATCACATGTCATCATCATCATCATCATCATCATAATCATCATCATCATCATCACCACTATCACTGGCCACAGCAACAGCATCAAAGATAATTGTATTTGTTTGCTAGATAGCACAAATTGATCCAGACACCGCCAGCCTGCTCAAAAGTTTACTCCAGGATACAATGGATGCTGTTCCTGCTCTGAGAGGTGGAGTGTTTGGAATGTTTGCACTTTTTCTCCTTCTCGGCATTGGTGTTCTACTCTACTGGAGAAAGAAGCATGGGAAGGTACAGACTTCACACATTTATCTAAGACATACTAATACATACCACTACAGAGCAGCACACAATATTTTTGTCTTAGGAATAAGTTACGCTGAACTAATGGAAATGGCCGTCTCTCAAAGGCAGCAGACATAAGATTTAAATTTAAAGATCGTGGGCTGAATTTCGGATCATTGTCATTTTGAAAACAACTTGCGTAAGCAATTCATTCATAGTTTCCTCAGTCCAGCCATCTTAAAATGGGTAACATGGACACAGGCAGTGAAAAGTATTTTTAAAATGCTAGTGATCAACGCCTGTAGCAGGCAGTGGCACTGGATGCTCTCGAGTAAGTTGAGAAAGTCAAAGAATGATCAAGCCTGCTGAAGTAATAAAAGTGTGAAGATACATGAGCCTGGATATGTGACTTATGAACCACATTATTATCATCATTATTATTATTATTATTATTTTTATTATTACTGAGTGGTAGATTTAGGCATGACCATGATGGGCACCTGCCAAGGGCCCTGTGCTTGTAGGAGACCCAGCATCAGAGGACGAGGAACATATTTAGAGAGAGAGAGAGAGAAAGATCGGGAGAGAGAGAGAGGTAGAAGTCAGAAATTTTTATTATGAAACCTTGCTTCTAAGCAGAGTCTGCCCCGAGCATGGCTGTCTTATGGTATGCAATGTGGCCCCACACCATGGCTCTCTAGTGATCAGGGCCGAACAGATCCGAAATCCTCTCCTGGTTGCCTGATTGAATAGAGTGTGACCTCCATGCAGCTATATTATTATGGAGTTCCTGCTATCTCCTGTGTGCCTAGGGTGTGTTATTCTCAATGTGTTGACTGGCGCCCTGTATTTGCAGCTGCTGTTCTGAGAATAATTTATGCTTGATAATACAGTGGTACACATATGTAGTTATAACGGGAACCCAGTTTTAAAGGCAGAATTCTAAATTCTAATTCTTTCTTTCTCCACATGAATATTAAAATGACCTTATAATAAAGGGCCTGGAAGAGAGAAACACAAAACTCGCCAGTAAGAGCATAACTGCCTTCCCCAAAGTACGAGTTGTCACATGACTAGTGTGCTTTGAAAGCTGATGCATCAGTAATCGTGTATCTGCAGACAGTTTGCAGTGGTTGACAGTAAAAACAAGGGCTTGAGTTTGGAAATGTTGACAATGACAGTCATCACTCAGTGTTTTTTATCTAGGCTGTCCTATGTTATGTCAGCTGTAATTGTATGTTAGTGTATTTACACACGGATCATTTAGTGACTCACACACACGCATGCACGCACGCACTCATGAGTTTTTTGGTAAATAGATGGAGGTACTCTGGCCTTAAAACCTCATTACATAGACTAGTACTCGATTTTTCAATGTACATTTTTCAAATTTTCTGGAAGTGAAGTTGCTAATATCTGTTTGCGTCAACTGTCTCACTATCCCTTAACATTATGATGTCCATATCGGCGCCTGGAAGTATTAATGTCAAAAGTCCCAAAAGACATATAAGGATTTACCACAGTATTATTTCCAGGCGGCCATTTTTCTTATACGAGCTAAGGGGACAAGAGAGAGGATGGAAAATGGGAAATTCTCCCCTGAGCTAAAATTTCAGATAGAAGTAGAAGCTGCGAAATCTGATGTAACTCAAGTTTTGATCCATTTATATCGTGGAATCTCATGTTATCACACATTTTCTTCTTCAGAGATCAACTTACAACATAATAGAGGACGCAGAGAGAGACCCTTGTCTAAACTCTGGAGGGAAACATTTCGGAGGGAGTCACAGCAAAGACAAGAAGGCAATAGAAGGATATGATAGTGCATCAGGTGCAAGTTCATATTTGGCACGAAATGGTCACATGAGGTCTCAAGGCAGCCACTCTTCTACAGATCCAGTTAGAAATGCTGCAGAGAGGAGACATACACCAGAGACATCTCGGTATGATGACCCCATGGCCAGAGACAGTCTCTATGGCAACATCAGGTCATCTCCAGGACCTGAGCTTTACCAGTCCGCTGAGGATGAATAGTTGAACAATATGTTGGTCTGTATTTTAGATCTACCTATATTTCTTGAATTTTGTGATTATACAGAAATATACGACTTTTATTCATCCTGTAGAGAAATTGATTTACAGTGTTATAAAGTGACATACATTTCATTCATAGTGCAAACATATAGAACAATACACATCATACATGTAAATACATAATATTACAAATGAAATAGGCCTACATAACAGAGTCATTGCAGGTCCCCCTAGCTCTAAAGCCAGGTGCTCATTTACGCCTGAGTACAATGGGGAAATGGAAGTGAAGTGTCTTTCCAAAGGACACCACAGCGTAAACCGCTGAGTCTACGAGTCAGACACACTAACCTTAGACTTGATAGTCTTCAGTTTCTGAGTATGACTCATAAACCACACGGCCACGCTACCACCCAAGCAGTAGTATTGCACAAAGTATGTCATTATCTCCTTTTGTAAGTTCTTGGCAATTCCAGAAGTGTAGTTTGAATATTGAGTTTGGCTACAGAGCTAGGCAAGAGGGTGAAGAGATTCGTTGATACAGTAGAATTCGGTTAACATGAAATTGAAGGGACTGGGCCAAATTGTCTCAAATTTCCTGTTCCTATTTGCAGGACACTATAAGGTGAAATAACCAACGAAGTGTCAGACGCCATTGTGTGCAGGTGACAGCTTTCATGGCTTCACTGGTTATAAAATTATGTGCTGTCTCTGTTGGGCGTATGATGTCATCAGTTTTGTTTGACGCAACATACAACATGCGCCAGGCCTACTCTTCATGTGCCAGACCACCAGTACACAAGGGGAAAGGAAAATTCAGTAGGCACTGTTTTATTTTTTTCCTCTCTCTGTCTTGTTTTTTTTCTCTCTTGCCAGTGCACCTTTTATTATGTTATAGAAAGATCTCTAAAACTCTTATTGGGTAAATCGTAAAATTTTACTGTGAATAAAGAAGGCCTCTGGACAAAGATTTTCTTTTTTATCAAGGTTAACTGAGATTTTGGGTTGAAGTTGCAGAGCCAAACTGTAAAAGTCTCTGTAAGCCATTTAATAAAATTTTCTCCTCAAACCACAGGAACATTCTGAGAATGGCTAGTGCACAGGTCTGGTGCCACCACTGTGCTTAAAATAAATACGGTTTACAGTAGGGGTCCTTCATTTAGAATTTTCGCAGTTTTAATTTATATGGAAAGGAATTGAAAATTTGGCCTTCTCTTGCAGACCACAAGAGGCACAAATGAAATTCATTGAAGCCACTGTGAGACACTGCAATTATTTTTTTTGTCGGGACTGAACTTTACCACTTTTGGGATGGTGTTTCATGTTCAAAGATTATCTTTACACATTCTGTCCAAATAACTGATTTTATACTCTATGATAGTTATTATTTTTTTTTTAACCAACTACACTCCTGCAACCTAGAGTGCTGCTGTGTTAAGTAAGGTCTACTAGTCTATATCTGGAAGTCAACTATCATTTACATGTTTTCTTCACACTCTCATGCTTGTTTTAGAAAGAGCCATCACAGACTTTCAAAAAAAAAAAATGGAATGGCTTGATGTTTTACCCTTCACAAGTAAACTGTTATCCTCTAGGCATAAACATACATGTATTCCTTGTTTTTCGTTGAGGAACTTATGATGTTGTTCTCAGACAAGACTGAAACTTACACCTCTTTATTGAAATTCATTGTTATGACAGGAGTTGCTGTGAATGTTATGAAACCTTGTTTAAAATTTAGCATTGTATACTTTCTGTTGCATAAAAAAAATTATTATTTTATACATTGTGCTATTTTTTTGCAAAGAGATTATTGTATACATCCTACCAACTCATTTCATCCTTCAAAAAGAGACTAAAAGAGTGAGGGAGAATGTGTATATGTCTACGAGAGAGAGAGAGAGGAGAGAAGTTGAGATTGATATTTTGCATGCTGACAATTTGTTTATTTATCACAATCTGTCTCACAGAGGTGCAAGATAATCTATCATATTTATTGTAGACCTTGCAGTCTTAAATCAAATCTTATGCTGATTTCTTTTGGGTTTGGTTATCTGTTTGCAGTGCAATACAAGGTGAAATAATCAAAGAAATGTCAGATGACATTGTTTCTAGATGACAGTTTTGACGACTTTGACTAATTATAGCGTTATGTGCTTTGGTGTGTGTTGTCATCAGCTCTGAAATATTACATACGCCATGTGGTGTATACCTGGTATATACCTGCATATATATGGTATTACAGTGAAGTGTAAGCCATGAGATCATGCTAAGGAGGGGATTGTGTTAAACCATAAAAGGGTTTCAGTGAACATGAAAATGTGTTGTTATCTATAATGAAGCACCATCAATGACAATGAAAATACATGTATCTTGAAAAAGATCTTATTCTATTACCTTATAGCTTAACATGTGAAAGCCTTCTTCAGTTTTGCATGTATTCACTATGCTGTGCTCTAGGGCATAGCCCCATTCAGACGTAGGGACTGATGAGGTTTTGACAGTTTCATAGCTTTATAGCTCTGTGAGGACCACATGTGGACAATAGATGAAAACTAAGTTTATGAAATATTTTTATTACTGCGGAGGTTGAGGCAACAGAATGGGCCTGATAGAGGATGAGTTGGGGTGATGACAAAGGAAGAATTCTGACACCTTATGACCCATTCATGGGGGATTAGGGTGGAGAGAAGAGCATTCAAAACAAAGTGAAGTATGAACATGGTGTAATAAAGATAATAATACATCACCCTCATTCCAATTAGGAGGAGGAATGATTAATACACTTAGATACCTTTATTCCCTAACACATTCATCGATATAAACTCACACTATAGTCTACATGTATGTGCCATTCTAATGGGTATATCATCTGTGTAAGTCCAGGTGGGATAGAGGTGGGGGAAGAGATGGCATTGCTAGCATGATACAAATATACCACCTATATAGATGTAAGTAGTAGGGGCTAATCTGTTTAGGTGGTATACCACCTCTATAAAGCGTGCCAGTTTGTTAATGTTTTGTCAGTTCAAACAAATGTGCTGCAATAGGATTGCATTGTTTATGTCATCATTGTTGTGACCAAAAATATCCATGACTTTGCACAGAGTCACGTTTGATCAAAATCTTGAACACAAGATATACTTTATAAATGAAATGAATGTGATGACCATTCTCTCATCCTGTATATGACCTTATTTGTAACTGGCTCCTTCAAATCCAGGACACATATCATGGAAACTTATCATCCTTGTCTTAATTATGAATAGGGCCTTTCTCATATAGTGCTTAAGTAATTGATATGTGCAACTGGGGTACTGTGCGCAAAAAATGTTTTCAATCAGTTGGTACATCCTCATCCATGCTCCATTATAGGGAAAGTGGGGGGGGGNGGGGGGGGGGACAAAATAGTACCTGATCCATAATACCTGGATGTGGGGTTGGGGAGGGGAGGGTAAGGTGGTACAGTTATTGCCTCATGTGTGTTTGTGTGCGTGTATGGAGGGGGGAGGGAATGGGGAAAAGGGGCATAAGATAAAAAAGAAAATAATGATCCTTGCATCGGCCATTAGGTATAACTCTGATCATTGATTAAGCCTTAGTGGGTTGAATAATACTTTAACTGATAACTCATACCTAACAGTCATGCTCTTTGCCCTTCTTTATGTTATGCTTTTCTATAAAACAGACAAGATAGAAGTTATTGTAACCCTGTAATGACCCGTTGCAGCCAGAAAGGAATGAACTCATTGTGTCATTTCCAAAGTCAATAGTGTTTGTGTTTTTTAAAGTGGAGATCTCACTTTTGCACATTTTGTGGATTGCGCTAGACTGGCAAAAATTTATATCCTGTAAAAAAAGTTTCAAAGGGCTTACTTCTAGTAAGTGATTATTTTTAAACCCAGCTCCTTGTCATATAAACATAATTGATTACTGTATGTGTTTCTATCAGTTTAAAGGATGGTTACCAACTACTTTGTATCGATAATCTTCTAAAGTACAATCTTCTAAAGTCACTTCCAATTACTCTTGACTTCTGAGATTTTAAACACATGATTATACCATCATGAAGGCTTCCGAAAATTAGATTCTCACGAAAAGACATTTCCAATTTTTGTGAAAATTAGATCCATTTGAAAAAAAAAAAAAGTTTACAGTCAGTCATCTACTGGTATATAAGTCAGATTTGTCAGGCTGGTTCTTGTATATAAGAAATATTTTGCAGGATTTAATGTATATGTCCTCTAAACACTTGCCTGCATGTTATAATGCTCTTGTCACCAGCTTCATGCGACCTAGATCAAATTTTGTTGACAAGTCCGAACATCTCACATATTTGAAATTAGGTTATTAGGAGTCTGGTTCCTTGAAACTGGACTTCATGAGATCCTAATGCATTTTTATGATGTAGATCTACTTTTTTTTTAGCTAGAGTGCAAGAACTGTATCTTTCAAAATGGAAAAGCAAATGACATAAGCACAAAGCATTGTGTAAGCACCCAATAATAGTATTATATCCAGATACTGATGTGTCACAGGCGAGTGCTGAAACAATACCAGCATTTTTTGAAGGTACAGTATTAGAATGTGTGCCATACATTTTATTGTACTAATACCCTGAACGTTCTTAACCTATCAGCTATTTTGAAAACGACTGACATAAAAGACATGTTTTAACGTAGACATTTTTATCTGTGAACTTTGTAAGACTTTACTTGTAATACAATTAACACAAAACATAGGAAGGAGGAGTAACTCCTGCGTTCTAGTTTTAACCAGTGCATGACACAGTGACCAGATGGGCATTCTTGCGGCATGCCTACAATAAATTTATTGCATACCTGTCACACAAAACCATTGCTGTAATAGGTGGCTGTCACTCATAGCATGACAAAATATTACATATTTATCACAGCGGACCTGAACAAATTTTATACTAATGTCAGTACTCTCTGGAAGACAGCAAGTTTATATAACCTGATCTTCTAGAATGCTTTCCTGGCAACTGAGGGCTAAAATTAAAATAGTATGGTTTACAGCACATTAACCTGCCTTTATGCACTGTTCATGTGGAAAATAAAATGGTTTTGAACAAATTTTCTTAACATATTTACGATCACTGTGAAACAGTAAGCCATGAATTAAAATACTAATTTGGTGACAATGTTGTTGAGCCAAGAATAAAATTTCATTCTTCCATATATTTGCAGTATCCCCATGGGGTCTGCATGTGGCCCATGAGTAAGCAGCATGCATGCACAGCGATATCATAAGTAATATGTGGTAATTGTCTATTTAAATGCTGTTTAATGGAATAATTCATGCACTCATGTGATTTTGAGGATCAGGATAGTAATTTTACAGATGCCATAGATTCATAGATATTAAATGAAGGATTATTGAAGCTTTGAAAAAAGCTGTGGAGTCTTTTTCACAAAGTAGCTGTTTTGGATTATATATAGAAATTACCTCTGGTATGTTGATGACAATTTGTCTTGACTGCTAGTCTGTAGTCATTTTCAGATAACAAATGGGTCAAAACAAAGATGAATTCGTCAAGATGGTTACTTATGAGAGTTTTGGTCACATAAAACGTCTTTTATCTGGATTGTTAGAGCACTTGGAAAACAAGTTGAAGTTTGCACTCTCTGAACACTAGATTTACACTGAAGGCCGGTAGGCAAATTTGGCCACTTTTTTATATAATCACTGTGAGCTTACTTAGCAAAATGGTGAAATGGTTAGCAAGCTGCATTAGCACACTTCTGGAACCAGTTCAATTCCTAACTCGAGGTAGAAAATATTTTAGCATCGGGTGATTTTTATCTTTCTCTGTCTAAATGATTTTTTGTAAGATTAGTTAATCAAACTCTTAGTTAGAGAGGCACATCTCATACATTTATCATTGAAGAAGTGTAGCCGTTTCTCACATTTCTTTATGTAAGATAAGCTGTAATGAGGCTGATTACATGTGAGATGTGTTTTGAGAGGGTTGTGAGTACCTTCCATGTATTTGTTCTGTGTAATATGTATACAGATATATCTGTTATCTCTGGACCAGATGTTGTTGCCTTGACCAGTTGTCGCTGATGTGATTTCAATGAACAGCGGATGGTGTTCCATGACATTATGCTATGTGCTTAGAAGCCCATGAATAATCTAGTCCCCATCAGTGTACCGCAGTATAAACGATTTGTATTATATGTTGTGTTGTACAGACGTTAATGAGATTTCACTTGAAATTGACCCAAGCAAGTCAACTGATGCAAGTTTTATTTACCAATTCAAGAATTTTTTGCCTTTTATCAAGATTAATTTGACAAATCAGATTTAATGTGATAAACATAATTTCCTAATAAAGAGTTTTATGTACATTTTACTGTTGAAATGTTTTTTTGCTTCTCTTTTCGTTTTGTTAGCACAGTGATATCTGATATGGCTCCCCAGTGAAGTCTGTGTGGGCTGCTATATGGGATCCCTTAACCTTTCTTACAGAAAATATCTCCACAGGGCAAACATATCAACGGAAAATATGAATACAGTATGGCTGTTAGGTAGGTAACAAATGGGAATCATATGTATAAGCCTTCATAGTAGAGGGACGGTGAGAAATGACTAAGTTTGAACCATTGCCTGGGAATTTCTGGAGTGGTGTCCCTTGCTGTGCTGAACAACGAGACAAAGAAGGGAGTAGTAGGCATATACAGTATAAACTTCAAAATCGATAGCCCCAGAGAGGGCGGCGTCCTTCTCTAGTGAATATCGTTTGAAGATTCAGCAAACTGTCATCACAGGAGCCAACTCCTTTCTTCGTCTCACCAAGAACTGCACTTTGTTGTTCGGCCTGTGTGGGATCACCTACTGCTACCGGAGTTTACTACTACTAGCACGTGGAGGAAGTCACCCCGCCTCGTCTGCGCCCTCCCAATCTTTCACCTGTCTACATAATGATAAGGGAAGAAAATCATCTTATTCAGGCAGAAAGCAGGTTTTCACAAAGACCCTGTCTGTCTAAAGAGGACTGGTAATCATAATAATCCTAAATGAAGAAAGTAATTTCTGAACATCGTGATCAGGACACGGAGGACAGACAGGAACACATCTGAAATCAGTATATTATCCTATAGTTTAGGTCCTGTAGATCGAGAGTTAGAGGAAGAAAGAGAGAGAGGGGGGAAAGAGAGAGGGGAGAGAGGAAAGAGAGGGAGAAAGAGAGGGAAAAAGAGAGAGAGAGAGAGAGAGAGAGAGAGAGAGAGATGGGTGCAGTATTGATATCAATGTTGAATGTCAGAAATGACTTTGCTCTATTACAAATCTGCTCCATGGCAGTTCTTGGCAGGCAGTGGCAGTTTTCAGGCAATAGAATACTACGTGTTTTTATGTAAAAGTTGCCAGATAATTTCAGATTTTTTTCTTTTTACTTGCTATGTTTCTGTACTCTTAAAGAATTGCCGTTAAGCGATGTCAAGTGTACCCATCTCTCCCCCCCCCCCCCCCCCCCCCCNCCCCCCTCCTAAAAAAGTAGAAGAATGAGATGTAGAAGAGATATGAGCATGAGACTGAGAGACAGAGCCAGATGGCTAGGAGAAAATCACTACTAGAGGTATGAAGATCCCAATGTTTTTTTCACTGTTGGCTATACAGTGTATTAGGTTTAACACCTCTCATTAACTTATCCTGGGGTGCCGTGTCAAAATACTTTCCAGACATGTTCTTTAGCTCTTCCTCCAAATTTTGACACAAAGAAAAGTGCCCCTGAACCAGTTAGCTTTTGAAAACTTAGACAGTGAAGCAGACAACCTAATATTTTAGGCCTTTTCACTCAGTAAACATGGTAACCTTACCCACCTAGCGACAACCATAAATTTTATATTTCAGTGACTAAACCTCACCTATTCTGAGTCTACATAAGTATTTGCACCTATCTAAGCCTTTGAAATTAAAATCCAACCCATTTCCCCCTCCCCATGGCTAGTTTTCTGATTTTATAGGGACTATTTAAATTTGCATGTCAAAAATGCCAGGTGTTATTGGCATCTTCATACCTAGAGGCTAAAGTTTTACACATATTTGGCACTCTGCAAACTGTAGGTTTGCTTTTTCATTCGAAACATGACATTATCGCAGACCATCAGTTGTAACGTTCTATGACAGTGTCCAGAATGGAAAAAAAGAAGGCTGTTATAATTGCATTCTATTCCTTCTTATTGATGTTGTTGTCATCAAAAGCATCTAAAAATAACAGACTTATTTTTTCATAATGATATATAGTAAGAGAGGTCAGAAAAATATTTACATTTCTTTGTAATGAAGTGCAGTGCAGTGCTTAAAGTAGGACCTTGATAATAAATATGACCTTTGTGAGAATTCGGGAAGAGTGACTCAGGATCACGGGTGAAAGTTAGGGAACATATTCAGGCAATAGGTACATGTATTTGAGAATTAATTTGCCATGACGTTAGCATCCCGGTAGACTAGTGTAGTGGTAGAACGTTCAGACTTAAGAGAGCCTGGGTTCGATTCTCGACAGAGACAATAAATTTTCTAGTGTTTTTTCTTTTTTGGTTCTTCTTCTCAAAACCGGTCTTTCACAGTAATTTGGTAAAGATCCATGGTGATACACTTCTCTCGATAATGTGTAACAACATAAAAAAAAATGAAAAAATTATTATATATAGACTATAGGCCTAGTCTATATAAAAAATTATCAGACTAGGCTCCCCCCTTGATGAGTATCGTACCGGTAATACTGTAGAATTTGCCTTGACATCCGGTTAAACCATGGTACATGGAAAAATCAGAATTATACACAGTTATTATGGAGGAAGACACTGGCCTAACATCGGGGTCTACCTTAAAAATAAAATGATAAAATAATATTCATTTCATCCAAATAAACTTCACACAATAACGAGGTGTTCTCATTAAATGAGTGCCTACTATTAGGGCTCCACTGTGTTTATCTGTCTAAGTTACTAGGCTAAGCGGACTAAGCCTAGTAGGGATCGCGCTCCAGATCTCTATGTGTCATGTTGTTTTTAAGCACGGCTTTTGACGAACGGCAGTAGGCTCAACGGTGATACTTATGAGATCTCTACGTTGTAAAGAAGAGTTTTTTTGAAAACTGATAAGAACGAAAAGCTAGCAAAGAGAGATGTGCATATTTGCCCGTATTAGGAAAAAAAGAAAAATCGGCCAGAAAAAGCAACAAATGTGTTTCGGTGAAAGGTGTTGTAGGGGTGGTGATGGTAGTGTGAGTACGGGTGGGTAGATTCGTTCCAAGACTGCAAGAATGTCTTTCTAATTTATTATTATGCAGCACACTGTCACGAAGCCTGGTACAAAATTCCTGAGTAACCGCCCCTAATTCTATCTTCCGGTTTAGAAAACCACAAAACCTCACGATCATGTACAAAAAGTAACTGTTGTTGTAGAGATAATGAGAGCATGAGAAACTGTGCTTAGTCACAGTAGATATAGTAGCTAGATCTAGGTCTAGTGTGAAACACAAAGAGTAGTCTACATTGCTCAACAACCGTCTCAGGACAAAGCATGCAGTTTCACTGTATAAAGGATTGCTTCTGAACAGCTCACTGTAAAATTTACGATCGTTGTGTAGACTCAAGACTGGACACTGGTGAGAATCTGTCTATTGTCAAGGTAAGTTATGTAGGTCAATAAGTGAAAGTAGATCAAAGTTGCTAAATCAAATCTAGTCTGGATCTAGACGAAACTAGATCTAAACAACAATGTTGTGGAGCATAACAGAAGTAGATCAAGTATTAGTGGAAAGGCCTTATAAATATAAATTTATTTTACCCAAATTTATATATAGTCTAATTTATAATGGTGGGACTGGTTTCTGAAAGGTTTAACAAGGTCCAAAGTTCACATACTAGACTATATGCGATTTTGGCTTTCTCTAACAACGGCACCGATTTAGTCGAAATATTGATATAGTCCATGATTTGTCTGTGACTAAATGAACTGTATCTTTATTGTTGCGGTGCTGTCCTCAGACATTGCCGCGATTTTATCTGTGTTTGATATTTTATGATTTTATGTTGAAATGCAGAGTATCAGCATAATATTTTTGAAATATGTCATGTCATGTAGACCCTATTCACCCAAAGTGACCAAACCTGATGAAAGTATGGTGGATAATCTAAGACTAAGACAAAATGAACTGTATTTATGCAAGCAAGACAAGAATAGTCCTGTCCGTAGAGATAGCCAAAAGAAGGACTGTTTCTCCAGCGGTATCAGGTTTCATTTTCAAAATAAATTGCCCTTTCAGCAAGATGATGGCATTTAACCACCAAGAAGAGACCTTCACTACTGCTGACTGTTGGGAACTGGTTTCTCAACACAGTGCTAAATGTCAGAGGCAGCTTTTAGAATAAAAATTTTTCCAATACCTTTTTGGTTTTTTTTCCATCAGTGACAGGACTGACAGGTTTGAGAAACTTAAGTTGTAGGAGACTATACAATCCTTGTGAAGAAAATGTTGAAGTGTTTAACATACACATTCACTGATTAATTCAAAGTAAGATTGCTAAACAAAGTCTCAATGAAAAGGCTGTCTTAGCGAGATCTACTTGTTGTGGGAAAAAAACAATTTGTTTCCTACCTTATCTTGAACAAATTATTAATAAAGCACAAGCAAACACAAATAAGTACTCCATTTTTTATCAGAAAAATGTAGTCTCATGTCATGTGATGACACTGAAACAAACAAACATGGATTTCAAAATGACTGTTTGGAAACCAGTGCCGTTCAGAAACTAATCTTCTGAGGATACCTCAAGATTAGACCTGGCTGAGTTTACTTTTCTACTGATGAGGCTTTCAGGATACATTGCTCTTGTGAGTACAGCTCATTTGGTCTTAGATTAACAGCATTTTGAAGGACTGCCATGATCACTTGACCATAACTTTACAGCACAAAACTAGACTACAAGTATAGTTCCAGTAGTTTTGGTACCATGCTTCTCCTATTGTTCATACAAGCAGTTACTTCCATCACTGCTAAAGGTAACATTTACATTAGTTCTATTGCCTGTTGAGTTGCGGTCCCTAATCCAGAAGCCCATCAAGATAGGGTCCCTGACTCTCTAGTGTCTAATGCCTGCAGAAAGAGGAGTAGCCTGTTAGTCAACTACAGTATGCACATTTAGTGGTCCTTCCCAAGTGATTATTGCTATCAGTATCTTTGAAAACTATCATCTTAAAGGGAACAAATAACATACAAACTGTTTTTATGTTATGTCTATGATTACTGGTACATTTCATTCACATACACAGAATCATACTCTTTGTTTATAATACTGATGTCTAGGGACTGATCATGGGTGCTTTTTCATCATTATTATCACTACCCCTAACCCTGTTGCTAACCCTTAACCAAGCACAGCATGGTAGAGCCATTGGATATTGCCAGTCACACACACAAAGATGTGGGTTTGACTTGTTGAGTGAATGATATGTGGAATGCACATTTTCTGTACAGACAAGAGACTGTGAGGAAAAATAAAACAAGAGATAGATACATGAAGGAGAATGAAGTAGGGGTGATAAAGGTGGATACACAATCATGAATTATTCTGTTTTCCAGTACTTTTTCTCTCGAAAAGTTATCTATGACACCCACCGATCCAATTTTAGTCTGTCACCATGTGCGTGTGTTATATGACGTAGTAAGGTGAGCTAGAGTAACTGGGATTAGCTCTTGCCTCCAGAGTTTGTGACAAAAATGAAGACGTCACTGAAATTCCAGTACTATAGACACGTCTGTCTGATAATGTAATATTCAGCTTTCATTTAAGGTTTTGATGATCCAAATTCAAAAGCACAGCTCGCCCTTGTAAGCCGGGTAAAATATTCTGCCTTTTTTTTTTTCCTCAGCATGAGTTTTTTTGACACAGCTGCTGCTTAAAGTGGAACTGAAATAGTCATACTAGTGAATTATCTATGTAATCACCTGTCTGCAGAGCACTGGCTGGATAGGTTGGCCATGTGGCTAGAATGCAGTGGATGTAAGAATTGGACATTGCATAGTGTAACCCAATGGATTGTCTGAGGCAAGCAGGTGCATTATATTATGTTGACAAACAACTGAAAGAACCGTTTTATTGGCATAATAATAACTGTATGGTTTAACATGGTCTGTAGGATAATTTGGCTGTCCTTTAATTTAAAGTAAGCCTCCATGTGGGTGAAATGTAATATAATCACAGACATTTGTGAACATAAAATTGCTTAATTTTATTCTTTTTCTTTAAAATAAAGGCAGAAAATTTTATTGGCATTCCCTTCAATCTGAAATCATTAGAGACATGGACATACATGTATTAGTCTGACCCCTTTAAGTTAACACGACCTCTCTGTGTCATTGACACCTCCTCTCCCCTCCTTCCCCCCCTCCACTGCAGCCTTCAGTGATATAGTATACAATAATGTTTACTTGGAGTCAGCATTCAGATTAGCTGAAGTCAGCTGAATCACATAGTAATAGTGTTGATTACCAGGTTATACACATTTTGCTTTCTTCAAAGTTCATCAACCAAAATGCCCACAAAATCCACTGAAGTTCATCCACCTGTGTCTCATGCTGTACATAAATATAAAAGTCCTTCGAACGGCACTAAAACTGGTAATAATAACATAAGAGTAAACAGTACTAAAACTTTATTGGAAAGTTTTGTCATCAGGCAAAATGTTTACTGGTGTGCAGTTCACAGGAGTTTTATTAAACTACACATGTGCCTCATGAATATTCAGAGAGCTGTCTGTTCTGCTGAAGTCCACCATCCAGGTCATTAGTGTAACTAGTTGTCAGTGTCCATTTTACCAGTGGATCCGCAACACAGTTGTTACTGAAATGTGCAGTTTTGGCTGTGTGATAAGAGTAGTGAAGTCAAGGATATCATAGCCTGGTCCTTTTGTCCAGAAGTGCCAGTGCTCATGAGGCATTTTGACTTTTGGCATATCGTGCCAAAATATTGTGGCATCAACAAAGCATTCTCCATTTATTAATTAATAAACAAGGAGTGCAAGGGAGGTAATTTCTTTGTTTCATTGAATTGCTGCCTAACCTGGAGGTAATACTGCCATTTTGAGTCAGCAATTCCCTGTTCACACCAAACCCCTATATTACATATGTATTAATATCGACTATCTGTTTTAAGGCTGGAGAGTGAAATAAAGAAAGAGTAAACTGAGCTCATGATGAAGTCATCTTGTTTGTCAAGACAGCCAGTAGGGCTGTCAGTGGTTTGGGCAGTTTTCTTTCTGACACCCTGAGAAATGAGAACTGATTCTCTATCACTTTCCTGCTGAACAGCTCTCTCTCAAGAGCAAACAAAAATTTCATGTGATGTAGCCTACAGTATTATTATCGCCCAGTTTTATGCTTACCAACCTGGTAAGGCTCCAAACCAAATTTTTGTTGGGGCTGTCTATCACACTTGCTTGTCTTCCCTTGTCTGTGCTTGTTGTATGTGGGCATCTTTCCTGCATAGGCTTTCTGTTGATACTGAACTAACAGGAAACTAGAGAGCAAGAAAGTCTCTTGAGTCATTATTTCTAAATTGTGACAAAGTGTGACTTTATTTTGTATTATTTCATGCAGTTTTAAGGGGGAAACAGGCACAGAAAAAAAACCTATAGAAACACCAATAGCTATTTCCGAAATGTTGGAAACTGGTCTGAGATTTGCAGCAGTTAGTATGTAGCAACACACAATTAACAAGCACCACTGTTATAGAGACCTCAGAGAAAAACAATGTGATTCATATAGAGACATAAGAAGACTGTAGTGTTAGTGACATCACTAATAGAGATTGGTGCCTCTGTAGATTTTTGATGTTGTGAATATAATATAGGTGGTGCCTCAGCATGATGAGATCACACGAAGTGATGCCATAGGAAAATGATGTCAGATGACAAGGTCATACTTGGCCTGTGCGTGCTGTGCCATCTCTCAGTGAAATCTGCAGTTTTATGCTCGAGGACAGAGAGAGAGAGAAGATTATAGTGGAACTCAATAAACCATGGCCTAACACCACGTTCTCTTAAGTGCACATTAATTTGAAAGTCCCAAAGACAATCAGAGATAATCATAATGATAACATAATTTCTGATAACATACCTTCAGTCGCTTATTCTGAAGGGTGTGTGTGTCATCTGAGTTTCTCAGTTTATAAGATAGATAAGATCAGATAAGATAAGATAAAATAAGACAAGATAATCTTTAATATCCACGAGGGAAATTCCGTTCACAGTTGATACGCATTCAACAATAAACAACATTTCACATTCAACATTAAATTTCATTTCAGGTCATACACATTACCTGACCACACACGCAAACACCTTCACACATTGACTGTCCCTTGAACATTGAATTCTTTTCTTATTATTGTGCCGAAGCAACCTGGTGAAGAATATGTTAGTTACAATACTTACTGGGTGAAAAAGGAGGTGCAGGAATTGTGAGGAGATCGTTTTTTTCACTTGTTCTTAAAAAAAAAAAAGGGGGTGGGGGGAGGCTGATGCAGTAATGTTAGAACAGGGGAAATAATCCTGTCGTAGTATGAGTGGAGGTCGCTAGTCTACCCACGCATGTAGGCCTAATATTCTTTGTAATTCTAGAGCTGACACTCTGCAGAGTCGAAATGGGTTGACGTTATGACCCAAAATAGCGCAGTATATTCTATCACTTTTGTACACAACCACCAGATGAATTTGAATTTCAACTTTTCATCTTGTCGTCCTCGATTTATCTAAAAGTGCAAGAGATTATGGCCAGAATGAAACGCCACAGATGAACTGAGAACAAATGAATTTCAGACTGCAGTGTGGATAAACTAAAACAGCTGTTATCGTAGAGCCACACTAGGGAGTCACATGATTTGTATTCTGTTGTTTGTTGGAAGGCTAGTCTAGCTCCTCATGGCCTTAATATGTTAGTTTGCATTGTTTGACATATAATAATAATAATAATAATAATTCATTTGGAAGACTACCCCTTTTGAACCGGATATGTTTTCTTGATGTTTGTATTCTTTCTCTCTTTCCTTCCTAGGTCTAGTTCATTTTCGTTGTTTTATAGTTCATGTCGTATCAAACGTCACACAGCCCTGTTGTTAAATGGCCTTTGTGCGGGCTGCACATGTCCACGTTTTGCTCGCGTTCCAAGACCAGCTAATAAAGATGAATATAATTTCTGATGATTCCGTTAATCATTCTGGCCCCATCCACTATTAACTAATAAAGAAAGTGGGCGATAATCACGGAATAGGACCGATCTTGTGACTAAACCAGTGACTAAAATGAATTGCATTAATGCATGAGCGGTCCAGTCCCAGGAGATAGGCGAAAGTGGATTTTTGTGTGTGTGTGTTTGGGGGGGGGNNGGGGGGGGGGGCGGCTTATCAGTAAACCAAAAATCTAAAACTCCAAAAATCTAAAATTCACCGCTGATGTTTTGTATAACACAACGTAAACCAGGTCATATAAAGACAGC
Organism: Ellobium chinense; assembly: GCA_033807755.1. Lineage (NCBI taxonomy): Eukaryota > Metazoa > Mollusca > Gastropoda > Ellobiida > Ellobiidae > Ellobium > Ellobium chinense. The sequence goes on from JAWQUT010000225.1 coordinate 361,540, forward strand.
ATGAGAAAACATATCAAATAACGGGAACATGCCCAGATGTAAGGATTTTAGTTTTCCACAAAGATCTTGTTGTCTTGACTCCGTGACATGCCGTAATTTACATACTTGTTTCTTTGTGATGCTTTCAAAAGTCGGAAGCTGTGCAGTGAAAAAAAAAAATAAGAGCGCATGTGACAGTCACATGACAAGGTTCAACGGATGGCTGCAAGTAAGGTCAACCGTACTAATGTCAATAAGAGGCCAGCCTCGTAAAGTGTGTTGTCGTTTATCTTTATGATGGACTTGAGCATGCTTGTTTTGAGTACCGATACTTTCAGTATTTGTGTCTACTACAAAATCTGGCTCCGAAATTTTGATCCTATTCTGATATTATGGGTATTGGCGCCAGCACCACTTAGATGTAGATAGCACCTATTAGTTAATTATCATAACTCCATGAGACCATCAAGAAATGTTCCAAAATCTACTGCGCTCTTTGAACTTATCCTGTTGCATGCTGGAACTCCGCAAAGACCAAAGCCTGTAATGTATTTTTTTTTACCCAGATTCAGTTGCTGCTGATCAAATCGGTAACGAAGGTTATTTGGCTGTTCCTTATTTAGATCCTCAGCACAGGAACTAAGATTGTTACAAAGCATATTATATCAAAACAGTGAAAATAATTCACCTTTACGAATCAGCTAGCCAGGACAAACAATCCGGTTTTTGCAATAACTTGAGAGTGAGACTTGAAAGCGGGAATGACTGTGTAATGATACTTACTGGTAAGGAAGCGTTGGAATTGGAAAACAGAAATAAATATAGTATATCCGATATTGCAATATTAGAAACGAATTATAGTATATTTCAGTACTTTCGATACATAAACAAGTACAGTATATCCGGTATTGCAATATTAGAAACGAAATATAGTATATTTCAGTACTTTCGATACATAAACAAGTACAGCATATCTGATATTGCAATATTAGAAACGAAAAATTGTATATTTAAGTACTTTTGATACATAAACAAGTACAGTATATGCGGTACTGTAATGATAGAAACGAAATATACATGTAGTATATTTCAGTACTTTCGATACATGAACAAGTACTTGAAAGTATCCTGAGAATGTGGCAGTTTGTGACCGTAAACTATGGACAGCCAGTGAAAGAGATACTGAATAATTTTAACTTGGATGAGGAGGGNGGGGGGGGTGGGAGGCGGCAGAATAGAAACGGACTATGAACTACGGAGGAAGTTAGAGGCGTTTACAGAGTGTGGATTAAAGGATGGTAGGGAAAATAAGTTGTGTCGTATATAACAATCGCAAAATGCTTAGTCGTTGCTCTCCATCGCCCCGTTCCCAAGCAAGTACAAGAACCCATTTATAACACGCATAGTCCTAACGAAGACCAGGTAGTGACGGAGATAATCTCAACCCCCGTTTTCCCCTTCTTCTTGTGATTGTTAAATAGCTTTTTCATAACAGGATTTCGGACCCGAGAATTAGGCTGTTATGGCATAACTGCTTTTCCATCGCATGAGTTTATTAACAGGGTAGTTTGACAACCAATGTATTGATGAAAACCGCCTCTCTCAGTGTTTGTAGGCTGATTACAAGTCTGCGTATGTTTGGTCCCTGCGGATTCGTGAAATTGGTTGTCCTTTTTTTCTTAGCATAGAAAGTATCAGACTCTAGGCAAGCCAAGATTGCTACGACTAATGCGGAAGAACAAAGAAATACTGCACTGACTTGCGAGTGGTTTTTGGTATATTTACACGTTTGCCTCATTTATTACCATACACATCATCGTTGGTTCTTGCCACAACCTCCTCTCACACAAGGCTATTGATAAGAAACTCTTCTATCACATTTAAAACCGTAGCTAGTTGCCTCCATGTTGCCGAACTTTTCCTTCCGCTGATCGCAAAAGACGCCACATTTCTAATAAACCTTTAGTAGGTGTGTAGCATACCTCACCGCGACAGGCGTGCACCAACAAAAAACATTTTATTATTTTTAATGGGTAAACATTATGTTTTCTTCCCCGTTTACGGTGGAGTCACTGCCAATAATAAAGCGGTTATTATGTAGATTACGGTACAGCTGACTTTCGTTATGTAGCGCCTGTGTTTATTCTGGGAAGCAACACGTAATGATGACTCAATGCCACCAGCTATTTCACATGACCGGCCTAAGTTTACCTTCATCCAATCATAACAACTTGATACATGTACAGTCAACTCCGCTTAATGACAACTCATTGAGAGCGTGGGGGGAAAAAAGTTGCGATTAAAATAAAATGCGGTTATCCAGTGAGTTTATGTAATATGTATAGAAGAAAAAGCATTTTGCAACGTGGAAGATGGTGGTTGCCGTTTTCCGGGTTGCGATTAAACGGAGCTGACTGTATTTCTATGATAACAGTTATTATTTAACTGAAATGTACATAAGATGCGAATCGGAGGTTGGAGGATTGTTAGAAGAAAATAGTGATACAGTGTTATGACATGAGAGGGGGAGGAGAGGAGAGGAGAGAGGGAAGGGATTCAGAGGAAGATAAGATCCACAAGCTTGACACGCGTGAGGGAATGGGAGGGAGAAAAGGAAGGAGTAGAAAGAGAGAGAGAGGTGGAGAGAGAAAGGAGGAGAGAGAAAGGAGAGGGAAAGGGGTGGGAGAGAGTGAGGGGAAGGATAGGGAGAAGGGGAAAAGAAGGACATTGAGAGAGGGAAAGGGAGGGAGAGAGAGAGGGAGAGAGATATATTAATACATATGAAAATGAGATCTAGAGGTATGACCAATGACGTGCGGGNGGTGGAGGGGGGAGGCATTCAGACAAGGTTCATCCTTGTTCTCTCTCATTGTCATGATCCTTTTCTGTCCCAGTCCAGCACCCTTCACTTCCACCCGGTCTTGCCGTCTAAGAATACATCACTGTTGTCACTCTGCTGATGTGTTGTTTTTTTTAACCCTACAGCAAGGGCGATTTTGTTTTCCCACGGTGTGGAAACAAATTTAGTTGAAATAATTTTGTAATTTTAGTGTTAAAAAAGAGAAAAACCAATAATTTTAACCACTTTATCCCACATTTTACGATTTGTCCCAGCAGTGTACGAAAAGCGATGTTCCCCTGCCTAGGGGATAAAGAATACTCCAGGGTCCAGGGTCCAACCTTGAGGAATGCAAGAATAACAACACAGATCAGGTTTCAGTGCTGCTGCGATTTCTATTTTGTCCATGAGCTATATAGATAACAGTAGGGTTATCGGAAGCGACAACTAACAACATCAGCCCTTCCTTTTTTTTTTCTTATAGATCCACGGTGAAGTGTGTTGTGTTGTGCGTTATTTCAGAGTGTACTTATTTTCGATACATGTGTCTTTCTTTTCAAATACTTTCGATGCTTAGATCTTGAAGGCAGAATTTTGCGGTATTTAAAAATTCTAATATCAGCCCACCAATAGAAACAAAGGAAGGGCTTTCAGCAGTTTTTTTATTTTTTTTGTAATAAGTAGGCTCCCCAGGAAGTTTAGAAAGTTGTAGAATGATCGAGCCTGCTGGGGTAATAATAGTGCGAAGTTTCATGAGCGGGCATATAAAGGCAGGATACAAAACTTGTAAAATTTGCATCATTATTATAAGGAGTGACGATTGCGACAGTTTGAAAACACTTTGTGACAACAGTTCTTGTTTTTATAAGAACATAACAAGGAAAGTTCAGATCTATCTATTCCTCATCCAAAATGCACGAGGGTTTAGTCACAACATCCAGTCACGGGTTACTAAGACATGACTGTATCATGTGCACAAGGGCGTTTCAATTTATCTGTCATATTTCTAATTTATCTATATTTGTTAAACGCCAAAATTTTAATCGATGGTACAAAATCTTAACAAGTCTGAGCGGAATGCGATACTTGAGTGTGATGATCCAACACCAAACTGGCACCGTGTCATGTCTTCGGGTGCTTGGTGGCGCAAAACCAATTTCCCCTGATAATAATAACAATATTAATGCGGTTTAGCCGTATAAATATGGATAGCAGGTACGCATATTCGACTACGAGGGAGGGCGAAGTCTGGACCAGCTGTTTGGAACGGCTGATCCACTGAGAACTGATGGCAAAGCCTAAAATTGCCCAGTTTATTTTTGTAATTTTATTACTTCGTGCCGTGTGTTACTGGGTTGACAACTATAAATACCTTTCCCGTCGAAAGATCCTGACCGCCATGGGGTAAAAAGAAATAACAACAACAACAATAACAATAATAATAATAATAATAATAGTAGTGCGATTTAGAAGTCTCGTAGCCAGGTTAATGCCCGCTCAAGCGACCTCACACTACTATTAGCCTGGCAGGCCTGATCACTCCAGGACTTTCTCAGCTCCGTGGGGAGAATACAGCGTCGCTACTATTTACGGGCGTTGATCACTAGTTTTCTGACAGTATCTGCCACTGCCTATAGCAAGGTACCCATTTTACAGATGGGAGGACTGAGGAAAATGTGAATGAAATGCTTTCCCAAGGCACTTACAACATGACCGTGGTCGAGAATAGAACTCACGACCTTTAGATCTTGAGTCCAACGTCTAAACCGCCGGGCTACGCCGCTTTACATCAGTGGGACAAGCCTTCTTCTTTATTGTTATTTGTGTGATGATGTTCAGCGACTCCTACAATAAAGTAGCCTCATAATGTCTAATAAATTAGCGGCCATATTTGGAATTTTGAAAGATTATAGACATGTTAAAACCTATGGAAGAAAGCCCACAGGATCTAAGGGATAGCCTACTGTGTTTACATCAAAATATTGTTTAGATTAGTGCACGGATTAGACTAGATCTGTATCTAGCATCAGATATTACCATCGAATATCTAGCACGCGGACTGTGTAGATATGAATCAGTGATAAATTTCACTTAAAGGACATTAGTTTGATCCAGCAGATGCACACTCTGATCTTACATACCAATGCCACGGAAAAGAGACAAACAATTAGCAAGGTTCTGTTGCAAACATACAAATCAAACAAAAGAAAACGCCAAAGTCTTTAGAAATGTGTAAATTAGCTTCGAAATATGAAATATGATAAGCCAGGATTGTGATGTAGGGCTTGAGATGTCTTTGCATACGCATTTGGCGTTAAAAAAAAATAGTCAAGACCTTATTCGGTACAATGAAAATATAGGCGACGTTATTCCATGGGCACTGGAGCGCAAAACTCGTGACGTCATGCTCCTCATTCATTTTCGTTAGGCCTACCATGTAGAGTCCTACTCCCCCACACTGTCACGAGTCACGAGGATGTGAATTGTCCATTGTTTGAGGAGGATATAAGAGAAAGTCAGAAGCATTTGTTACTGTACTTAGATAATATGCATGTTTAGAAACCTACAGGTCCGAGGCAGACTACAGGCCCAGACTGGTGATAAAATGTTCAGTAACATGATGTACATATAGTGGGACCTTGACATCACGTACCCTTGTTGTGAAGTATGAACTTCGCAAGCACGGATTCATTAATGTTCTCTGGGTTTTTTTTCAGTATTTCGGTGGACCTTGATATTAAGTATACCTCATTACTCTTTTCCGTGCACGAAGGCACACTTGAAGTCGAGGTTTTACTGTATATAATAAATGTGAGCTATGTCCGTAATTAAGTATGTTATGCATGATATTGATATACAGTGATATTAAATATATATACGTATTAAGTATTCAGATTATACATATGCCTTGTTATTAAGTATGAATTTCATAGACACGAAATTATTATTCCGTGAGGCGGGACGCGTTAATAGGTCTGCCTCAGGAAACGGACACATAGTATTTGTGATCGAGATTTCACTCTATTTCAGAATGTGTGAAACAGTTGCCTTTTTACTTCTTCATCTCAGAGAAATAAATATATAGACTATGCAGAAACTTTGTCCAGTAAGCAATGAAATGATAGCTTTTTTAGGAAGGAGTCGGTCCTACTCCGTGTTTGTGTTGAGTTCTGGAGAAAGTTATGGTCCAGTTTCAGTGTAGAGTGTAGTGATGTTGCAGAACTTGGTAATTGCTCTCTGTTTTCACATGGTCTTGGTGGTTTCATCCTATACTCTGTGCACTTCACTGTTAAAGCTGCGCAATCCGATCTTTACCGATGGAAGGCAAGCTCCGCCTACTTAATGGCCGTGGATACTATCTGGACACACATGGAGTTGCTTCATATTTCAAATACAATTAACTTTATATCAATTTCTCTACTGTAACGTTTTTTT
>JAWQUT010000225.1:367810-383574 GCA_033807755.1 Ellobium chinense
GGGGGGCAATAAACTAGCGATTGCAAAGTCTCTGTGCAGTGTGAAATCCTTTACTCATGAATTCTGGAGGAAAAAAAAAAGATGCGCTCCGATGTGAAGCTTGTGGCTGGATTGAAACTAGTAAAGTGTCTCATAATGCGTCTCCTATCCATTTATACCTTAACATTTTTCTCGAAGTAAGGACTAGCGATATGACCCTTGATAGGCTTACACTGAGCCATAACTTATAGTGTGAAGTCGCGTGAGCGGGCATTAGCCTGGATACGAGACTTGTAAACCGCATTATTATTATAACTTAATAGCAAGCAGTAGGACTGTATAAAATCATATTTTTATTATTACTGTTTATCTAATGTGACCTTGATGTATGGAAGGCTGTGTCTGCTTAGTTAGCCTTAATCAGTTGTCAGTTAGGACTACCGATTACCACGGGCTATTCCATTGAACATGTTACTTCAACACCTCCTCATCAATCCTTTGATCCATAGTCCATGTGTTTGATCCATAGTCCATGTGTTTGATCCATATAGTCCTCTTGACGTGGAAGGTTTGTGGCTTCACATTTTGTCAAATTGCAGGAACCAAACAAACGTAGCCCTGGTTTGTGAGTGCCGTCATCCAACTTACTGTGTGTCTTGGAATATGAAAGTTACTTAAACGTCATCCAACTGTGTGTCTTGGAATATGAAAGTTACTTAAACGTCATCCAACTGTGTGTCTTGGAATATGAAAGTTACCTAAACGTATGTCATAGCAAAGCAAGGAAAATAGCTCTTACTAAGATCAGACTAAGCTCACATGCATTCATGGTGGAGGGGGGGGGGNGGGGGGGGGGGGGAGTGGGAGAGACCTAAATTAGACCATATAAATAGAAAATGTAGCTTATGTAATGATATAGAGGATGAGTTCTATTGTCAGATAGTATGTCCACGGTTTAAGGAATTTAGGAAAAAACTGCCCCCAGGGTATTTAAAAGTTTAGCCAAATATGTTTGGATTACGAGTAGTAAAATACTTTAAAAGTGAATGGGTGAAGGCATACGAAGACTGAGTAATTTATGTTTCGGAATATTGAAGAAATATAATTCAGAACTTTGAGCCAAAATGGGCGCCCTCTGGCAAGGAATCGTAGAAAGAAGGGGGGGNGGGGAGAGGCAAGCAGGGAGTGTAGTTTGAGACAGCAGTAGTGTCTTGATTTGGGTGTTAGTTAAATCTCGAAAGACGGTGTGAGCTAGATGAGAAAGATGAGTGGCAATAGAGTGCATGAGGAACACGGTATACTGTATGTCCTTGCATGATTGTACTCATGTAATACTGTATTGCACTGTATTATGTTGGCATATGGCCAAATAAAACATTTGAACTTGAATATGTCTTACTGTAGCTTTCAACCCGGACATTAAGCTCTGGTTTGGCCCAGGCATGAGTTTGTTTCGTTTCAATACACTGCGAAATGCAGTTTGTTTGTTTATTATTTATTTTGGTGGTTGTTCAACTGCCACCAATGGCATAGTGAACTTAACTAGTCCAAGGTTCTTCAGGACTCTTCAGATAAAACCAGTTTATGAAGGGAGTGCGTTCTTTGAGACAGCAACAGCGTAGGCCCAACCTCTGGAACTAGCTTTCTATTGCTGCGTAATTTATAATACTCTACCTTAACCTATTAATTAACCTTCCATCTATACTTCTTTTCCGTGGCATTGCCCGAGCGCGCTGTATAGACCTTTCGCCCTTAATGTGTGCTGATCCCAAGTGATAGAATGTGTCTGTGATAAGAGCAAGAGGTCCTCAGTCAATCACAAGCTGTAACCGTGATATGATTAGAACTACTCGATGCGTGCATTTCTTCCTAGGTTGGTATGTTACCTGGTAAAAACACTGTAAGAGTGTGATGTTGATGTGCATAACTTTCATTTTCAGGTCTTTAGATTGTGTGCGAACATTCCTGGCAGTAAGTGTGCAGTCAGTTGTCCTCACTGGAAGCTGTCATCGCCAGCATTATAAAGTGCAGTTGCTTGGATACAAAACATACACTATATATTTATAGTGGTGCCAAGTACTCCATGTAACCCGTCATTGTGCTGTAATAGTGTGAATGTCTGCAAAGCACTGCAATACTTGGATCATTTGACCACACTGTGATGACAGATTTCATGTGGAAGCACACATTTTTTTTTTGTACATTTTAGCGAACAATCCTGTGCTATAATTTCATGTTTTGTAGTTGTTCATCCAATGTTGCCTCAAGCAATTGACATGTAAACAAATTTCCATGTTAGGTAGACTTCTAAATAAAGTCGTGTTTTCATTTTCATTTTTCAGTTTCAGTTTTGTTGACAGTGCCGTAAACAGCAGACAACGTTTAAAATGAAAACGCGTACACCGGAAGTACCGCTGAAACGAAAGGAAACAAGCAGCCCCGTTATATCTTCTTTCGAGGCTTTTATGTCTAGTCTAGACTATCCCGAAACTTCATTAAAACCGAACCCAGGTCTTTTGTCTCGTGTATTTCGTCTTAACCGTTCTCCACTGTATTAGGAATTCACCTGAAATGTATAGTGTGTAAGTCGTCTATCCGCGTACCCATTTCTCACTGAGTTTGATTCGGTCTGTACCTGCAGGCGCCCGGCAGCACTGGAGCTNNGGGGGGGGGGGGGGATTCCGAATGAGGCTCATAGTCATACCTATGCTCCTCTTTCGACGGACATCAGGGTTAGGGACTCGTCTCAACTGATACACCTGTCTCCATAGGCATCAGGGCTAGTGTTCAGGGTTGGGCTGGGGGATAGGGGTAGGAGTAGGGGTGGGATTTAGTCTAGGTTGTATTCTGGTTAGAACTGGGAGTGTGAGTCTCATTCGGAATTCCTTCCAGAGCCTGGCTTCAGACCCTATCTCTTCGTCTCTCTCTCTCTCTCTCTCTCTCTCTCTCTCTCTCTCTCTCTCTCTCTCTCCTGACTCGGTGTGTTGAAAGATCGCCTCTGCCATGCCCGACGATCTGTTCAAATGTGTGGATTTCAGTAATGAATATTGAGATCACAGTGTGTGGGTTGTGCATACTTTGGGCATAGATCTCTCAGTGTGTATTCTGTGTAAACATACACTTAATATCATACTGTGGTGTGCTTAAGGTTATATAAACAAAAACGGTTCCCAGCAAAGAAAACAACTGAAGTACAGAAATTATGTCGAATCATTCCATAGAGCATGTCCAATCAGTTACTGTGAAAACCAAGGTTTTGATTTTGATCTTTGTTGTTTAATTTTTCTTAATCTCAGTCATATTATACATGTACTTGCCTGTGTGACCAAAAAAATGAACAAAGATGCCAACAGATAAATCATAGATTCATAGAGTTTGTAACTGATGCAGTATGTGCTGCTGAAAGACTGGCAGGTTTGATGAGTTCCTGCTTTAGTTTATATTCACCACAGTTAGTAGGTGGAAGTGGAGGATGTAAGTTTAATTTGTATTTACAGTAAATAAATGGGCATGAAAATTTCACCCTTATTTTTATTTGAATTTACAGATGTCATTGAAATTTTGCACACACACATTGTTTTATTGCAAAGGGTAATTAGGAGTATCTGTGCTACTTTCCCATGCTGACATAAATGTACATGTCTTGTAATTATCTACCCACCTGGTAACCTACTTCCTTTTATCATGCAGGACATCTCTTCATCAGTCACACAGCCAAACATCCTCCACAGCGCTGTGGTATTTTATGACCCACTTTTTGACTCTCTCCAGTTATCATTCATAATTCATACCTTTCTCTTCATGTACAGGTGATCTAAATCAGTTCAAACCAGACACAGGAACAGAGGCAAGAACTGGGCTATCTTACATATGTGCACGCTATCACTGACAAAGCTTTCTGGGATAGCAACAAAAAATGGTCAGTGCAAGGCCATCCATGAGACTGTTGTAAAGATAAATCAAGACAAGTTTGCTGTAGGAACTTGATCAGTGGATTTGAACTAAGCTGTTTGGGATACATGTGAAATCCATTAGAGGAAATTTATAAGTACTATGATTGTATAGGTCCATGTGCTTGAAAGAGACAGTTTGAGAGTAAGGTAATTGCTACAGTCTCCAGCCAGCTGAGCACAGACATCATAAACCCTGTCTCTGAGACTTTTCTTGGATCAGTTTGTGTCCAGCCAGCAGCAGAACCGCTACCATGACGTCCAAGAAGTGTGTGTGCACGTCCGTGACAGCTTTCCTGGGTTTGATATTCCTGGTGGCTGGTTGCGTCCTTATCAAGGTCTTCCATGATCTCATACACTCAGAGGTGGAGGATGTGAGTATAGTTTGCTTTTAAATTAAATGGACATGGAAATTTCGCTCTCATTTTTTGTATGAATTCTCTGATTTCTCGAAATTTTATACCAACCGTTTTTATTACAAAGGGTTATTTGGAAAACTTCTCAGGCTTAGGAAGCTAGGAGGACATTGACATTTAGTGAGGTGCAAGTTCCGCTTTCTTTATTTCTGACCCATCACCAAATGCAATAATTTTACACCATGCTTATTCCAAGTCACATTGACAATGATTAATGTTCATTTTATGTAGATATTCCTGATTATCTATAATTAACAAAGCTGTCATATTCCTAGTTGTAAATTCATATTGATCATATTACATTTATGAAACAAGACAAAGTTAAATAATTTGTGCATTTTTGTAAAAGAATTTTGCATAATTATCAAACCTAAGTTTCACAAATGTCTGGTGAGTGCTGGTGTTACAGGATTGGCCTGCTCTGTGCACAGTTTAAGTATAACGTTCTTGGGTTGGTTTCGGAGAGGAAAAAAAGAGCAAGTAAGAACCTTGGAATGCCGAAAGATAATTTCGTGATCATGTGCAATCTTCCATAGAAGGGTTTTTGGTATTGTTGGTTCTTCTGACTATGCAGGAAGGTCCAGCCTGACTGCCAGGGCCTCTCAGCTGCTTCTTTCTCAAAATAAGTTAGAATAGGAACATCAGTGCTACTGCTTTCTCCAAAAAGGTCTTAATTATCCTCTGATACTTTTCTGTTTCTTTTCAAATGTTGCATCACCCATGAAGCATTTTGTAGAGATGCACATGCAACAAGTAAACCTGATCTACATAAAACAGTTATGATTATCATTGACTGATGCTCGGAATGAAGACAGTGGATCTTGCATCTGACTAAAATTCTGTATTCCCCTAGCTTTCTAAACCTGAGATTGTTTTCCAGTAACCCATGTAAATGAATAGTGTTTGTACAAAATTTCGATGATATCTGAGGATTCAAACAAAAGTTATGGCAAATTTTCAAAGCCCATTTTTTTAAACTATAGACTATAACACCAAGTGACCAAGGCTATATTGTCCATTTTGTTAAATAACATAATGTTACTGTTTACGATATTGTTATTGTTATATTTTCTTACATTGTCTGTCTTGCCTGAACTGGAAATCTGACCTCATGGCACAATTGACAAATCCATAAAGCTCTGTCCTACTTCATACAAGTTATACCAGGATTTTCTCTGTGTTATCTTATCCATATTCATCAGATTAATTCCTTAGCTATAGGATGTATGGGCATAATAGGACACATGGGTTTGTCAGTGACGACAGAGTAATGCCACCGCCGGGTTGTATCTATATGTATATTTAAATTGAAGTAGGAACCATTGCCTCTGTTATCACCCCTGAAAGGCTCTAAAAGTAATGATTGTGGAGGGGACACCGTAGATAAGTTAACTGTCGGCTTGCAGGGCTGGGAGCAGTGAAAAGAACACACCAGATGTCATATACTGTAATACTTAAGAACCAAGGCAAATTGAGACTCACATACCTATTTGATGTTTCCATTATTTTATTACTGTTGGACATTTGATTGTCTTTAGTAGAAGTAGTTAGTTCGAACAGCATTAGTAATGGGCCATCCCAAAGTAATACATGCATCAGTTGTCTGACCTTATTCATTTCTACCTTTCTTCGCACGGACCACTTACATTCTTGAATTTTACCAACTCATCAACACTGAACTAAAATGTTTTGGGTCCAGGACAAAAGAAACATGAAAACAATAAACTTGAAATCACCTGCTACAGTGAATAATGAAGTGACAGTAAGTTTCTCGGTGTCAGTATCTGCTCCTCAGTTGCTCTCATTGTCAGCGTTGTCATTCATGTGCACTTAACATGTACCTCTGGTGGTCAGCTTGACTTCTGAATTGCCTTTGGTCTCCATCATCCTGTGAGGTCATCTGTGGTAATCTTTCCTCTCTCTCTCTCTCTCTCTCTCTCTCTCTCTCTCTCTCTCTCTGTGTGTCCTCCTCTTGCTGTCTCTTTCTCCTTTTGTTTCATTTTGTTTTTGTCAGGGATTTCTTGCTGTCCTTGAGTGATGTTTCTATTCCTCTTGTTAGGTGTTGTCCTAACATGGTTGTTCTCTCCTTCCTTCTGTGTTTAACTGGTGTGTCTAGCTACGGGTGGTTTGTGACATGTTTGAGATACAAACAGAAGAACCCATTATGTGTGTGATTTGACTTTCACAGAGCATACCTTTGAAGAAGGGGTCCCAGTCCTATAAATTGTGGCAGAAGCCGGAATCTCCCATCCTGTTCCAAGTGTGGATGTTTGACGTTGTCAACCACGATGAAGTGTTACAAGGGGAGATGCCAGCGGTGATGGAGAAGGGACCATATACATACAGGTGGGCGCAGATGAACAGCAGTTTACGAGCTTTTCTTTTGAGTGCTTGGCACTGGTTAGGTAGCCTCCAGACGCATCGACTTTTTTTGTCTGCCGTGGATGGGGCAGAGACTGGCATGAAAATAACCAAAACTCTTGGACCAGCTTGGGGCACATTGACAGTTTGCCATGATTATGGTTATTATCTTGCAGGGTTATATTTCCGGGGTGGATGGCAAAAGTTGATGTGTCTGAGACTTGTTTTGGGATCTTCTTTCTTCTCTTCATTTTTGTAAGTTTCCTCTCTCTGTTGAAGTGGCTGTTCCCTGGACTTAGCAACTGTGATGGGTGCAGATGTCAATCAACCACCCAAGTAACTCAGGCGGTGTAGTGATCCTACAAGCTTTTGGGAAACTGGAAAGCAGGGAGAATTCCAAGACACTGGGATGGCAGAATGCTGAATATTTTCAAAAAGCCAAATATCAAATCTAAAAAACTGGGCATTTTACTCACGAAACAAGGCAGAACAAATGACAAGGCAACTTCCATAGTGAAGACTGATGATTATGTTGATCTTAGTTTCTGACAATTTTGCCATTATTGGCTGCTGTCATTCCTGCAAGATGTTGTGGGTGGGAATCGTGAATCATGGAAGAGATGGAGAGAGAGAGAGAAAGAGAGATAGAGAGAGAGAGAGAGAGAGAGAGAGAGAGAGAGAGAGGGGGAATGAAATTGCTTTGAAGGAAAATGTCCTTGCTAATCAAATTATCTTATATACAAGTGCTAATTAACAATGATGCCTTTTAGAGATACTGTATAAGTATTTTGTTTTTTCCATGATCAGGATCGTAGTTTTGTAAAAAGTCGAAAATGGCATTTTGTGAGGATCTAATTTTCACGAGGCCGACCTGATTGTTTTCTTATGTGGATATGAAATTAAATTCTGGGGTACTGTAATCCAAAATGACATTATAGGACTGTCAATAAAAACAAAAATTTACTGTCAATAAAAACAAAAATTTACTCAGTTTGATAGAGAAATACATTATAATCTATAATGTCCAAATAACGACATATTGTAACAAGAAATAACATCATATGCCTTTCCCTTGAGGGTAACTGCCTCTATATAAAAAAAATTTAAGAGTATTATGCCCCTTGAAAATTTTTTAATAGAACTTTTTTTTCGCAGGAGATAACTTTTGCGAGTGATGCTGATATTGTAAAATTTGGGAAAATTAGGTCTTCGCGAAATGAGAAAACCCTTTTATACAGCATTTGTTTTGTTACTGCATAATTGTTAGAGCTACGCCAACATTCAAGTCATTGGATACGTAATGTAATGACAAAATTAGCCTCTGTCCATTGTAGTCTTCCATATGAATTGTAGCATTTGGTAACTGTCAACTGTTGTTGTTGTTGTTGTTGTTGTTGTTGTTGTTGTTGTTGTTGTTGTTGTTGTTTCTGTTTGCTTTTATTTCAGATGTTTATGTAAGATATAGTACTTCTGATTCAACACATGTGAAGTGGTTCTTTCTGTTTCACACAATGTCTTGAACACAGGTCTTGGCAAAATCACTTGTCTGATTCTTAAATACAGTCGACTCTGCCTAATCATATCCTCTGCTTAATTGCAACTTCTGCTTAATCAATTTCCGCATAATTGCAATTTCCGCATAACCACAACTTCTGCGTAATTGCAACTTTCGCATAATTGCAACTTTTACGTAATTGCAATTTTCGTTTAATCACAACTTCCGTGTATAACAACTTCTGCTCAGTTGCAACATTTCTAAGGAAATGAAAGTTTACCATATAAAAGTCACTGAATAATTGCAACATACTTTGGATAATCGCAACTTCACAGTGAATATAACTGCAAAGATCAGTATTTGAAGGATTAAAAGTGACAAGTTACATGACTGGTCATTCAGATTATGTGAGAGAGTAGAGACAAAAAGTGGCCATTTCTAACAGTATAGTCATGATTTGCAAAACATTTATCCGCACTGGATTTAAATAACTAAGGCAAAAAAAACTATAGACTAGTAATTTAACAAATTTAATACACAAATTTTCGGACTGACGTCCTTCTTCAGATGTAGGAAATAAATGAACTAAGAATGACATGTCATAAAATTTTACAAAAAAAGTGATCAATAGTCATGAAAAAGCTTGAACAGACACAAATATCAAAGGAACGGAAACAAGGCGAACAGTAACAATGAAGGGGAACAGTTGAACAGGACTCAGCAAGTATACAATAATTTCTTTACAACCAGACGAAAAACCATAACTATTTACTATCAGTATCACTAACTTAAACAGTGTATTCATGATTATCCACCCACAGTGCTGTCACAATAGATGTGATAGGTTCCCCATTCGATCACTGTGACAGACTCCAACATAGCTGGACAGTTTTATCACATGTGTTGACACGGAAGCAGCATTCGGCTGACTGATAAGTCAATAAGCAAATACTCAAATCCGTATCAGCCTGAATGTTTCACGTCTGGTTGATGTCAGGGGATATGTTGCTGTACAAAGGTGCGGTACATGACATACTGTTGTCATTTTACTTGTAACTCTCAGGTCACAGAGACAACAAAGCAAAACACCTCAGCATTTTGGCCAGAATCACAGCAGATTTTGTCCCCTTCCCATCTTTTACTACAGCCGTCGGAAACAACATCGCCGCTAATTGCAACCCTGTTTAATTGTAACTTTATTCATGTCCCAGAGGAGTTGCAGTTAAGTGGAGATGACTGTTTTACCTGTCCATTTCAGAGAAAAGAGAGAGAAGTTCAACATCACGTTTAATGACAATGGCACAGTGTTCTACAGAGAAAGTCGCACGTTCTTCTTTGACAGGGAATTATCAGTGGGACCTGAATCTGACAGTTTCATTGGAGTCAACATACCAATGCTGGTGGGGATGTGTTGGTGTTTAGTGGGTTTGTTGGTGTACTGGGCACGGAAGAGCTGAGAGGGGGCTTTAGGCATAGTGGAGCACACTTAAAACGGACACACTTAGTGTGTAAACACGGACACTGAATTTTGTATTTTTGGTCCTGATTTATCTTCTATAAGGGTATGTGTTTGGTTAATATATATTTCTTTTGAAAAGTACACTTTGAGTTGGTCCTAAGGTGTACGCATTACCCATGCTCCACTGTACATTTGTTTTTTGGGGAGAGAGTGGGGTGATCGGAGAGTGAAGATGTCACTGCTTTAAAATCACCTGTTTACATGGTGGGAGAGTGAAAGTATCAACAGCTTATAATATGGTGGGAGAGTGAAAGTATCAACAGCTTATATGGTGGGAAAGTGAAAGTATCAACAGCTTATATGGTGGGAAAGTGAAAGTATCAACTGCTTACATGGTGGGAGAGTGAAAGTATCAACAGCTTATATGGTGGGAAAATGAAAGTATCAACAGCTTACATGGTGGGAGAGTGAAAGTATCAACAGCTTATATGGTGGGAGAGTGAAAGTGTCACCTTTTTACAATATAGGAAGGGGAAGAGTTGATGGATTAAGCTGCCAACTGGTAAAGGAAATGTGTGTGTTGTGTGCATATATGTCCACATAGGGTTATAGGTTTTATCAACTTTTATTCTTTGAAGAATGTCTTTTGGCAAAGGTTTGGCTTTTTGTTTGGCTTTTTGTTTCTACTGTTTAGCTCCAGTTAAGTTTTAACTGTATACTGTTTTGTTTCATTATCTATATTTTAGATTTCTCTTAGATGAGTGTTTACATAGTGTATTCCTGTGTTTTGCTTAGCTGTAGTGACAGTGAGTGTTAGTTCAGTTCCTAGTGTTGGAAAGTCGGATTGACGCAATTGTTACACAGTTACAATAACAAATATTCTAGCAATGGTTTCCTTCCTAGTTAACCTCAGACCAACTGGTACACATCTGGCCATGTTCAAAATAATGCCAATATGGATATTTTGAAAACTACATGTGCTGGTTTGGAGTTTCAGTAATTATGCTATTATTCCCAGCTTCAGTTTCATAATTAATTAACAATGACTTGCAGTCTCCAGTTTTTTTCTTCTTTGCCCTGATTTTCTCAGACAATTGCGTCCATTGTGCGGAGAGAGACCAAAGCATTCAAGGAGGTGGTGAATGCCCTCATGAAGTTGACAGGGGAAAATCTCTTTCTGAATCTGACTGTGGGAGGCCTGATGTGGGGATATGAAGATCCGTTGCTGAAGGCGGTGGTTGCTGTCGCCAAAGACTTCCACCTCAACCTCTCCATTTCAGATCAGTTTGGCCTATTCCTTAATGTAAGTTATATCTGGCTTTAGGCCAATGATCAGCTCCTGTACAATGGCAGTGGCATTATATATATCCTATACAGTTGGGAGTTGAGAATATTATCGGGTGACATGGTCTGTGAGGTAATAACACTGTGAAGTCATGTGATTGGGTATTGCCCAGATATGAGATTCATAAACCTCATTATTATACTTAAACAAAATCATTCCTATCATTAGAACATTATCATTACTGCAGCACACTGGAGTGTGGCAGAGGGAATACTGGATAGACAAGCCTGTCCCAGCAGTGCTATTTGGTTTAACCTACATTTAGTTGCACATGAGATTTACCTTTCAGGGATGCAACTCATCAGCAGAAAAGATAAAATTCTCAGAAAATCACCCAGGTGTCCTCAGGAAGCTCTTTTGATCCGTGGAACTGCTAAATTCAGTGTTTTTTCTAAGGAGGAAAATATGAAATTATTTAAAAACTTGTATTGCCGGAAGAATTAGAAGTAATCTAAACTTTCACCATAATGAATGTATTGTAAAGTCAGCAGTGCATGCTGCAGTGGTCTGGTATGCCTTGGTTTGTGACATCAGCTTGAGGAAGCCAACCTGCACTATGTTTTCCTGTCAGAGGCCAGTGACAGCGTCCCATCCCTGACTTTTGTCAGTGTTCTGTGGTTGATTTTTATCTCTTGTTGTATTATAGTCACTTGTGTCAGTGTTGTCATGAGGGATTTTGTTTGCACTTAAGAAAAGGAATGTGCAGGGAATGACAGTGACTGAGAAAGAGAAATGTGTTGTTAAGACTCATTCCCGTCCCCAGACCACCATCATACCTGTAGCACATTATCATGAACAGCAACTGTTTGTGTCTCCACAGCAAAATGGCACAGATGATGGACGGTATGAAATTTATTCTGGAGCAAAAGGTGTGGACAACTTTGGAAAGATTATTACCTGGAATGGACAAAAGTAAGTCTTGGCATAGTTCTGCAGTTTTACAGCAAACATGCTACACATAGATGACAGCTTACTTGTGAATTCGGATGATATTTGTTGTAATGGAAAGACTGCTAGCAGTAAGAAATGAAAAGCAAATGTACAATTTCTGTAGGTGAATGAAATATATACTTGTGTTATATATTATTACTGGCTTCTGCCTAAAATGAAATGAAAATGAAGTGTTAACTAGTTTCTATAGGGCAGGTAGGAAATTTTTTGCAGCATATTTCTGCTTTTGGGGTGCTGGTGGCAATTGGTCGTACACTGTCAACTAACCAGACTAAATACTTATGGCAGAACCGTATTGTTGAGACTTGTTGCATTTCTGGCACAGGCTGTTCCTAATCTGAGTAAATACTGACAGCAGACACCTTATTGTCTAGACTAGGGCATAAATTGTTCCGGCACATGTAGCGTTCATGATACTACCTACGTTCTACCAATTTACATCATCAGTTTCCCAGTGCTTCTTCCTCTAAGCTTGCATTGTGATCCGATGGTGATCACATGATCAGATGTTCTCCTGACTGTTACAGAACAGCAGTCTGTCATCTTGCTTCATATGAATCCTGGGTGTCATATTTCCAAAATCAATAAACTGTAAGAAGCTTTTAGAGAACTTTTTAAAATACCCACAAATTCGAGGAAATATATTTGTTATGGTGATATTTGAGTGAATCAAGTGATCAAGTCACATCTACACTCATTTACACTGCTTCTCCTGTAGTAATGATTGTGTGTAAAAATGTCATTCAAGTTAAATGGTCTTTCTTCACATATTTTTTAAAGAAAACCTAAGGAAGGAAGCTGGTCATTGGATGTGGGCAAATCCTTTTCCCATAAATTTGGAGACAGGCGATACACTAAACCTGACCAAAAAAGGATCGTTCAGTCTGAATTTGCTACTCACACAGCAAATTCGAGCAAAATTGGTGGGGAGGTAAACATATATTACATGTAACAAAGAAACACCTACTTCTTTAGTATGTTATGATTTGGGCTGTTCTTCTGATGTAGCATCTTTATTGCAGAAGTTTATCCACTTGTAGATGTTGACTAATTTATTTAGAGATCGGGGGAAGAATTTTAACCCAGAATTTCTTGCTTCATCTGAACAGGCCTGTTAGGAGGAATTATCAGTGGGTGCTGTAAATCTTTAAATCTTTGAGGTTAACTTATGCCGAAATAAACAAATCTAAATTGAAACTGAAACCAATATTAACACTTTAGCAAGTGCTTTTACATGTCTTTTGTTCAAAGCAGATCAATGTCTTAAAATCTGGATACGACAAAATAACAATGAATTCACAAATGGTACAATACCTAGGAGACATAACAATGAATTCACAAATGGTACAATACCTAGGAGACCTATAAGATAATGACAGACTGTTTGTGAGGTTCTTATTTGTTGCTACACAAGTAGCACAACAGACGACACGAATTCTTGTAATGCTGAGCCTGCAGGGTGGCAAGAGTGCCTGGCCGTTGTATTATGCCATGTTATTTTCTCACTGGGTTGTTTGCTGATTGAGCTTGTTAATACCAGGTGGTTTAGTCTGTCATTCACTTCTCTCGATAAGGCAGGGCATGGCGAAAGTTGATCTTCACATCATGTGTAGATAGTATATAGAGTGACTAATTAGCCGTCGTACTAGAAGGGTTACGAAAAGTAACAGTGGTCCTCACAATATTCCACTTTGTCTTTTGCTTTTCAGGCAACTTAATTACTGGACGTCGGACATTGCTAATATGATAAATGGATCAGGTGAGTGAAACTAATTATATAGCTATACATATGTGAGTCAGAGGGCATGTGATCTATGTCAGTTAACAGGTTCCTGTGTGAAAGAACCCCTTTGTAAAATAAAAGACAAAATTGTTTTAGAAGCAAGAGAAATGACATTACCATTACTCCATCTGGAGCTCATCACATCATGTGCTGGAAACTCAGATATGATTCATCACTTTTTATGAATTTCAGAGGAACATGAAAGAAAAAATATTTGTTTTTCATTACTGGCAGCCAGAAAAGAGAGAGTATTTGTTTATGTTTGTAATACGTACAATTCACTGGAGTATTTATACTGACTGGATGGCCAGAATACACTTTATGGAATACTCTGGCTGGATGGTATCTATAGCTGAGACAAATAGTTTTCCTTTCCCCACTGCCAGTTTTTTATCCTGTGTTTATGTACTAACATTCACTCATATTGGCAACCTGCTCTGTAGCTCAGTGGACAATCAGACCAACTCAGAATCTGAAGAAAGTCTCAACTTCTCATGAACCAGTCTATACTTATGAGCTTTTTCACACAGAAAGTCTTACTGTCAGGCTGTTGAGCCAAATCACTGTCCATAGGGTCATCTTGCTGTCCAGTCATAATGCAATACTGCTGTCCATTTTGTCTTTACTCATTTCATAACAATAATTATAATTATAGTGATTGAATAAGTGTAGGGTTAAAATGAAGGGCTTCATGGCAAAATGCATTATACACCATTCGGGGGTTGTGGCAAAACAGACCAGATTCAAAGCATATTTTTATGTGAAAGGCGAAATTTAAGTCTTAAATAATGTAGATCAAATGTCCTTCTATGGAATGGAAATGTACATGTATACTAAATACTCCTACTGCTACATGAAGTATGTAGAATAAGCTAAAAATTCATATTGGTGGATAACGCGTTTTGCCATGAAACCCTTCAAATGGAAAGTGAGGTGCCTTGACATTTATGTTGGGTTGCAGGTCACACAACACTACAGTAACAAGTGATTTCACCACAGTAGATCGCCAACAGAATCTCTCATCTTGCTTATCATTCCTCTCCCCTTGCCTCCTTGCATGTGCTTGTCTGGTCATTTGTCATGTCTTGTACATAAATAGTATAATAATAATAAATACGACTTTATTTACCCTGTAGGGACATTGTTTTACAATGTCATACAGTGTTACACATCTCTTTCATAATACAAACACATATAACAATACACATCATACATGTAAATACATAATATTACAAATGAAATACATAACAGAGTCATTGCTGGTCGCCAGCGGTGCAGCACCCTGGTCCCCCCAGCTCTAAAGCCAGGTACTCATTTACACCTGAGTCGAGTGAGGAAATGGAAGTGAAGTGTCTTTCCCAGGGACACTACAACGTACACCGCCCAGCTCGCGAGTCAAACACATAAACCTTAGACTTGAAAGTCTTCAGTTAATATGTATATATTAGTAAGTTCTGGTGCAGAATTATCCACATCCCTGACTATGTTAGTGAGGTCACATTTAGCGACTTACATTTTGCCTCTAGAGAGCCTAATTGTCTTGAATGCCACCGACATACTTAAGAGCAAAATGGAAGTCGGAGGTTTGGTGTCCCATTACTTATAGTATATGATACAGACACCGATTTTTTTTGTGTATATGGAGGTAAAACAATTTTTAAAAAATTGCATAAAATACCGTGATTCCGAAATGTGTGATTACTCACTTTTGCCCAAATTGGTGTTACAGTACAATTTGGCTTTCAAGAAGCAAAATTGCCATTTGCTAATGAGAGCCTTGTCCCCTCCACAGATGGAACTATTTACCCACCCTTCATCGACACGGACAAGATGGTCTATCTTTTCTCTTCTGATCTGTGCAGGTGAGGTTTGGTTACTATCAGTTGTCAGTGAAGAGTGAAGAGTGTAGCAGACATAGTAAATGTTCACAAAAAGTGCTTTACAGATTGGCTGTAGACACAGAGAATGGATGGTATCCAATCAGTCTTTTGTCCAGGTCATATGTATTGGTGGAGTTCCAGTCCC
>JAWQUT010000225.1:390127-426549 GCA_033807755.1 Ellobium chinense
CCCCAAAACAAAAAGGAAAAGTACTTTTACTTTTTAGTTTTTAGTTTGCTCATTAAACAGTTGGTTCACTGCAGCTTGGACTAGCTACATCTGATTTTAAACTTATATAACAATGAAGTAGTTTTAGTGGAACCGTGAGAAGAATGTGGTCTGACTTGTCTTATGTAATCCACTTGCAGGGACACAACCGATGTCAAGCCTGTCTTTATGCCTGTCATGTGGCTTAATGAGGTAAGTGCTGTCATCACATGTAACATTGGGTGGGGCAGCTGGGCCTAAGAGATTGAGTTGAGCTGATCTTTTCCTCAGGCGCGATGAACTGATTCAAGCACTCAAAAGTATTTAGCTCAGGATTGATCCTTACTTCTAGATGTGGAGTCACTTACTTGATTTATCCACCTGTGGATTCTACCAGATGTAAAGAGTTATCAATGAAAATTCCAAGTTACAAGGTGGCATCAGTAAAGCTTTTGTTGGTAGATTATAGGGAGAGATGTGCTGGAAGGACGGGGAGCTGAATATTTGTCATGGTGTCGGTGAAGATAATTTGATTATTTGTTAAAAAAGATTCTAAGAGGCTAGAAAAGAGTTAATACCCAGACTCCAAGTGTATAGTCGTGAGAAGCCAGTTGATTTTCTGCAGGCAAAGAGGGAAGGGAGTGAAGAGTAGTGTTGTGCTGTGATACACAGTAAGTAATATGTTCTGTTCCCACAGATTGTTATGATATTCAGTAGATGATAATGTTCTGTCCCCGTAGAGTGTTTTGATATACGAGGGGGTACCCAAAAGTTCCCGGAATTGTGCTGTAATTCCGAAAATACTTGACTGATTAAACTTAAATTTTCGTCTCATAAACTTTAAAGTCTTGGTAAAAAAAATGCACTCAAGTGTAATTTTTTCATGAATGAGTTCATTGTGTTTGCTCTTATTTCGGGGGCTGTTGATGAGAACATGCGATTTTCGACTGACCTGATTTTGACGAAAAAATGGCGGATTTGAAAGAGCAGCGCAGTAATGTGAAATTCTGTTTCCTCCTCTGAAAAACTGCAGCAGAGGCTGTGACAATGTTAAACAGAGCCAACAATGATCAAGCCATGAAAAAAATCTCAAGTTTATGAATGGTACGCGCGGTTCAAAAGTGGGGACATGACAACTGATGATGCACCACGTTCTGGCAGACCTTCAACCGCTCGGACTGATCAAAACATTCAGAAAATTAAAGAAGCCATAGACCAAGATCGTCGACGAACAATTGATGAGCTTGTTCAAGTTACTGGCGTTTCATGGAGCTCAGTACAACGTGTTTTAACTGACGATTTGGGCATGAGGCGCATCTCTGCAAAATTCGTTCCCTGTCTTCTCACTGAAGTGCAGAAAGAAAATCGTGTCACTTGTTGTCAAGACATGGAGGAGCAGCTTGAACAGGATCCAGATTTTCTATCAACAATTATCACTGGTGATGAGACATGGATTTATGGCTATGATCCTGAAACAAAGCCGCATTCAAGTCAGTGGAAGTCACCAGCATCTCTGAGACCCAAGAAAGCACGACAGATCAAGTCTAACATCAAGACCATGTTGATCCTGTTTTTTTGACATTGAGGGAGTTGTTCACATGGATTACGTTCCACAAGGACAGACTGTAAACCAGTGGTTCTACATCGAAGTGCTGAGACGTCTACGAGAAAGCATCAGGCGCAAACGTCCAGACAAGTGGCGCACCAAGAAATGGCTTTTGCATCAGGACAACGCCCCCGCTCACAATGCTTTGTCAGTCAGGCAGTTTTGAGCCAAAAACAACATGGTTGTTGCTTCCCACCCCCCATACTCACCAGATCTTGTTCCATGTGACGTTTTTTGTTCCCCAAAATGAAATGAAAGCTGAAAGGGATGAGATTTGAGGGGATTGAGCAAATCCAGGAAGCAACGGAAGAAGCCCTACAGGACGTCACTTTGGATGACTACCGGAATTGCTTCCAGGGCTGGTCCAAACACTGGGACAAGTGCATTGAGTCTCATGGAGAGTACTTTGAAGGGGACTAAAGTTTGAAAAGTCTAGCTTGAAAAATAAATGTTTTACAACACAATTCCGGGAACTTTTGGGTACCCCCTCGTACAGTAGATATTGTGTTCTATTCCCCCAGAGTGCAATGATATCAGCCAAAGATGCCAAGGACTTCAAGAGTGAAGTGACCAGTAAAATTATCATAGCAGAAGCTGTCCAGTACGGTCTTATTGCTCTCGGTGCTTTCATGATAGTCTGCATCATGGTCGTCCTGGCCAAGAGGAGAATGTGTCCAAGGGTGAGTGCTTTACTTCTTTATCATCTCCAGAGAGCGGCTGCTCTTCACTACATAGCTCTATGCAATAAAATCACAGCTTTACAGTTGATGCAAAAAATTTTTTTTATTTTGCACCTCATTTTATCAGTCAAATAATTCAGAGGTTTTCAAAGGTCTTATTAGGTCATAGGCCAACATAATGCATTACAATACAATTTTACATAAGTACAATCCACTGCTATGACATAAACCATGTTCCTCATGCACACTATTGCCACTCATCTACCACTTCCTCATCCAGCTGACACCCAGACTTTCGAGAGTTAAACTGACACACAAATCATGACATTGCTGCCGTAATCACTCACTCTCTCAAACTACACTTGCTGTTTGTCGCCCCATTTCTTTTCTTCCCCCCCCCCCCCCCCCCCCCCCCCCNCCCCCCCTCCTTGCCAGAGGCTGCCCATTTTGGCTCAAATTTCTGAATTATATTTCTTCAATATTCCGAAACATAAATTACTCAGTCTGCGTATGTCTTCACCCTAAAGTATTTTACTAATCTATACATATTTGGTTTAACTTTTAAATACCCCGGGAGTAGTTTTTTCCTAAATTCCTTAAACCGTGGACATACTATCAGACAATGGAACTCATCCTCTCTACCATTACATAAGCTATATTTTCTATTTCTATTTATATGGTCTTATTTAGGTCTCTCCCCCCACCCCCCACCCCCCATGAATGTATGTGAACTTAGTCTGATCTTAGTAAGAGCCATTCTCCTTGCTTTGCATTGACATACGTTTAAGTAACTTTCATATTCCAGGTCTGATTTGATATGTTTATTATTACTACTGGCTGTCACTGTCTCCCTCCATTCCTGTCTATAACAGTCTATTAAATGTGTTTTAAACTAAGATAGAAATAAATACATTTACATCTTCAACATTCTGTTCCATCCAAACATATGCGAAGCCATTTCGGGATAAAAGGTCTTTATCCAGTGTTGCCCACGATACCATCTCTGGATCTGAAATTGACATTTTGTATAATTCTTTGTATACTTTTTTCACTAGATTATTTTCATCAACCAGTATTTTATGATTTGTACTTGTCTCTCGATGATCATGGGAAACCCCCCCAATTGTCCATATATGAAACAATTAGGGGTGCTCCTCCTCACACCAAGAACAGACTTCAAGAAATTCAAGTGAAATTTTTCTATGGGGTCTGCTTTACAGAATCCCCAGACCTCACAAGCGTAATTTAGAATAGTTGCAACTACAGAACTGAACAGCTGGAGTTGGATATCCGATGAAATTTCAGAATTTTTAGCTATAAATGATTTTAATCCAAGTAATGCCCTCTGTGCCAAATCTACCACTACCTTTATGCCTTGAGAGAAACATGCGAGCTAGACAAGGTAAATCCAAGAACCTGAAATAACTAACAGTTTCTAACTCTACGTCGTTATATTTCCAGATATCAGTTTTACACTTTCTACCACCCTTCCTAAATACCACAACTTTAGTCTTCTTGGTGTTAACTGTCAAACCCCACTTTGAGCAATAATCTTTTATCATATCAAGAGCTCGTTGTAATCTGTCTCCGGTCTCACTTACCAGCGCCATATAGTCTGCAAACATAAGAAGTTTCACCATATATTCTGTCAGTTTAATCCCAAATTCATCGTTTCTGTCTATTTTTTCTAGATCATTTACAAATAAAGCAAAAAGGAACGGTGAGGTTTTCTGTCCCTGTAATAGGCCAGTTCTGGACACAAAAAAGTCCCCTTCCTCCTGTATATCATAACAGTCTACCTCCTCCTTACCGCCAGCTTGTCCTGTGCCTCCCACCCGCAGTTTGATTTTAGAATTTTAGAATACATATTCTGTAGAAGTCTTATAATGTTTTAGCTAACCCCCTGCTCCGCTATCTTGAACCACATTGCCGCCCAGCTAAGTAATCGTAGGCCTTCTCGTAATCGAGAAAGACACAAGATATCCATTTCCTCTTAGCCATCACAGCTTCGATTACTCCGTGAAGAATAATTTATACTATCGATGTTACCCAAGCAAACAAATGAGCAAATAGTTGGTTATCTTGGAATGTACACTGAAACCTCGTTATACCGCCAAGTAAGGGGCAAACAGAAAACTGGTGGTATAACGAGAATGGCGGTACAACGAAAATACCATGTAGAACAAGGGAAATAAGTAATTTACCAACATTGGACTGGCTAACATGTCTAAAATAATGCAGTTATCTCTCCACTAGACATAAACCTTCGTTGTCATTTTGAAGTTTACATTGCTTTCATTTGTATTTTTGTGTTGTTGTTTTTTGTCTTTAAGGACTTGAGTTGATTTTAAAACAATAGAGTTAAAATTAAAAACAAGCAAGAACTAAGGATTGGAAGCGTATGTGTCAAGTTGGAGAATGATAAGAAAAGAAGTTGACTACTACACATTACACATCCGGGTCGGAGAATCACACGAGCGCTAGGCCTACGTCATAGATCAATGTGTGCTGTTTGCATCGTACCCCGCGACCGGTGCGAACCAGTTGAAGCATCACCTCGCGCGCTCTTACGTTCGTTCGAAAACTCTCTAGGCCTATTGAGCGAGAGGAGATTGAACTGTGACCCTCCTTTCCCACTGCATGCCCCATCAGTAGGCCTATCAGGACTTCGCTTCACAAAAGCGAAGAGTGTGTAGTAGGATTGGTGTTTGAGTAACAAGCACAGACTGTGGCGCCAAGTGATGTTCCGTCTGTTAGCTGGATTTAGGTAGAGGTGGGGAGTGGGGGTTAAATTTACGTTGGCGGTATAACGAGCAATATTTACTATACTCAAGTTATGAATGTAACAGTTAAACTGTTGGCGGATGGCGGTATAACGAGATTTTTAGTGACTTTGTATAGGTGTCAGATCCGTTCCACGGCGAAAAGCTGGCGGTATGCGGGAATGGCGGTATAACGGGTGGCGGTATAGCGAGGTTTCACTGTATACCAGTTAAGAGAGAATAATCCACAAGAAAAGATTGAGAAATCGTTGTGCTATGTACAACAGTGTCAGGAGATGAAGTACATGGACTCAATTTGATATAAGTGATCTTTTCTTTTAAAATGGCAGAGAACATGGGTACACGCTGTGAGCCTATGACAGGAAAATGAGAGATATGACATTATGACCCATTCTCCTTATCTCCACTGACAAATCCCATAAGGGGAGTTGAGAGAAACCGAATTCTTGCACAGAAGCTACGCAATTCTTGCGCTGTGAGGGTTTATATCGAGTTTCTAAGAATTCAAATTTTGCCTTGACTTTTGAAAAGCTTTAAATTTTGCTTTGACCTTTGAAAAAGCTTTAAATTTTGCCGTGACCTTTGTTGTAGTGCATTGTGATTGGCTGGTGGTTTGCTGGTTATTTTCTCTCCATGGTTAAAAGTGTCTAAACATAGGCAGTGGAAAACTTACATGTCCGAGAAGGCGGGAACTCATTTTAAGTACATGCCCTGTCTAAGCTGATCATCCAGTTCACTGGTCATTTAGTTGGATCAGTTATTTTATTAGGATAACCATGTTTCTCTGGTAGTATCAAGTTGAGAGATGTGTCCTACAACCCATGGATTTATGCTGTGTAATGTACTTGGTCTAAAGTGTTCATGTGAAATCAGTGCTTCGGTGTATTGAGCCCTGTATTTGGAAACTTGCGGTATTTTAGGAATATGTACCACTTTTCCGAAATTTCTTGGAAATCTGAGATTATTGTTGGCTCCAAGAATATGCCATTTGAGGTCTGTCCAAACTTCCAAAAAAGAAACTTCTAGGTCCAAATTTCATTGGTTGGAAGTTTTGATTTGGTTGACATATGGCTAGATCAGAATAGACTAAAAGTTGCCTCTGGTCTGAAGACTGGAGTATCTCAAGTCTCATGCTTTCACAGAAGCCATTATTTTGGTTTTGAAGACTCATTTGGAGAGTGCAATCCATACTGAAGACAAAAATTCGACAATAATACTTCCCAAGGTGCACATTTTTCTTCCAACATAATCTTACATGCCTAACTTAGATGGAACCGACTGATTCAGTCTTGCGTCTTGTTTTCCACGGGCAGTGTGCAGGTTAGGTTAGTTAACTTCACAGAACACATAGATCTACATTACTTTGCTGAGACTGCTTGACTCATGATTGAAAACAAGACATCAAAGCTGTAATGTCCATTAGGGACACCCTAGTTAGTACTTTGGGGAGTTCCCAAAGTGTATGCTCTTCTTCCCTAACCCCAACTTAAACTTGTCTTGGGAGTGATACGTAGCTTCCTAGCAGGTTTTCCTAGCCATGGTGTTTACAGTCAGCAGATTCTGACACTAAGGATGACAGGTCTGAATGACTAATGAGAAGAATCAAACCAGGCGATAAGTTTTATCAATACAAATCTATATGTTTTTTTCTAATGAAGAGACAGCTTTATGTCTCCATTGTTAAAGAGAAAGCCGTATGTAACGATCTAACAGGAATTGCCTCTTTTAGAGTAGAAGTTTCGAATTAAGAGACAAAAGTCCCCACTAATTCCCGCAAAGCTGCCAAAGGTTCAGAGAATTTCAGGAAAATTGAGTGGCATCCCTGGATACAAGATCTAAATGTTATTATGTTGTGAAGTTATGATATGTGCTGTGAAGCCTATGATATTATATTGTATTAACTCAACCTGAGCAAACTTGAAAGACATGCTTTCTGTCAGAAAAGTAACATTTCTCATAGGAAAATATGAACACTATTTGCAGGTGAAGAAAGACATTCGAGATGATGGGGACGAGGATATGTTGAATCCAGCCATGATTTCCTAGTGATGACCAGTATGTGATGTGTGTGTGTGCGCAAGTATGTCCGAGCCGAGCATTGTCTTGTGTCCAGTCAAACTGATTTGAAGTATCAACAACACGAAGTTTGGATGTCGGACAGTTTGATTATCTGCCAGTCTGTGACTGAATATTTAAGGAAGAGAAGAGAGTGTTGCTGTACACCAGATAATCTATGCTGTGTCTTAAACTTATCAAGACTCTGTATACTGATGGCTCAAGCATTGTTTCTTACACTTGAGAAGTTAATGATGTGTTGTGTGAAGCACAATATGCTGCTTGTTATACAAGAAGAGTGTCAGGTATTGCTGCAGTGATTAAGCAGTGTTATAACAAGAATGACTTATCCTTGATTTCATACTCATGATTTACATATCAGTACTCATCTTGTTACAAAATACTGTAGCAAAACTTTGAATGCTGTTAATGCAATTTTTCCATTACACACGAAGTTTGTTGTTGTAAGAACTGTCTGCAAATGACAAGTCAGTTGCCTCAAAAACAGTTCTGGGAAACATATTACCTATTTTTGTAATTACCATTCCACTCTGAACTTGTTAGCGCCGTCTCTTGACAAAGTGTTAACAGAATTATAATGACGTGCAGTTTTGCAGGTTTTGATAGCACTTTGTCAAGCTAAATAGTGTTAAATAGTGCATAATTTCTTCATAGTGTACGGGTATTGTACCTCATTTATATTTTTGGCTGATAGAAAGTAATTTGAGCCAGATATAAATATTCTGATATGTTCGTAAGATTCTTTTTACATCTCAGTAAGCTATTTTCAGTATGAGATGTCTGGCTTAACAAGACATGAGATACTGACAGGGATTTACATTCCACGTCAACTAAACTACATCGCTTCATTCATATCAGGACAACTATATCACCATACTGTGCTACTTTTAAGTTGTCTAGGGAGATTACCCACATCCAAAACATGTTTGATGAATATGCACCAACAGGCAATAGTTTGTAACTATATACCATGGTAAAGGATATAGTTCCTGGGAATATCTGAGATTCGTACATTCAAAAGAGTGCATAAAGGAGCCAACTAGCCTAAATACACACATTGTTATACGCTTTTAGAATTACCTTAGTATTCTTAGACATTAGTGTTCAAGGACAGCATAGCTGACATCCAATATTAAAAACTGTAAGAAGCTGGCACAATCTAGATCTGTCAAAATGAGTACCGGTAGTGCTTTCGTTACATGTTACTAAATGAGAAAGGGAGTCTCATCGGTGTTTTTGTTTGGTAGACTGATCCTAGCGGACTGCCCTGCTTCAGTCGAAACACTGGCTTAGATTGGATCATCACACAAACACTGAAGAGGATTCCTTATACTTTGATATACTCATAAAATGCTTTTCCTAAACCAGAATCAGTTTGCCCGGCCGTTCATTTCCCATGTGAATGATTCAAGTCCTTTCATGATTCACTAGTTACTACACTAGAACTTGATTATATGGGGTGACTGGGAATTTAAAAAATCGGCATTGTGCTATTATTTCGCAGTTAGGCTATTTTGAAAACGGTATCCATGCTGATATAACATGATAGCCTGGGTTAAATACTGAGGAAAGCCTGCCATAGGCTACAGTTGTGATCTAAGTCTTTGTGTGGTGCCAGGGCAAAGTGCAGGCCACAAATAACCAATTATTTCATCTTGGTTTCATGGATTTATCAGCTGTCACACTGCCCCGGTCATGCACAGACTTGTCCTATAAGTGAAGCTGTCCTGCTGTAACAGCCAGGTTTGTGGCTCTTCCAGGTCTGTTATGACAAGGCTATTTTAACAATTATAACAACGAGGGGAAAATAGAGATGAAGAACTCTGCCGGTAAGCGAGATTCCTATAATAACTGTGACTGTTATGAATGGGTTCCACTGTAGAAAAATCCTTTGCATTACATAATTACATTTTGGCAAGTCTCACAGTGTGGCAATGTAGTATCACTAGTCCTTACCTTATTGAGGCTGCCATACAGGACCCAGCAAGTGACGCAAGCTGAGAACAGAAAGAGACTAACTCACCTCGATAGACTTTATAGAGGTAGATATACTTTCTGTTGGCTCTGAACAGTCTATATATTTCACCTACTGTTGTCTGCGGTAATGATGAAAGTGCCTTAGGGAGAAAATTTCATTCACATTCTCCTCGGGTTACCCATCTGTAAAATGAATACTTGGTTTTAAGAAGCGCAAAATATTGTCAGAATGCTAGTGATCAATATCGGTAATTGGTAGCAGCACAGTATTGCTCTCCAGGAAGTTAAGAATGTCCTTGAGTGATATGGCCTGCTGAGGTAATAATAATATGAAATCACATGAGCTTGGATACGGGGCTTATAAACCCCATCATTATTGTTATTAGTACCTGAATGCTACTTGCAGTGGCCACGTAGCACATGTTTAATTTCCGTTATGCTAATTGCTGGTTGCTAGAGCTTGTCAGTGTGTAAACATACTAGCACCCAGTGACTTGTGAAGATGGGATTATTTGAACCATCCTTGGTAATACAGTTCTTGTGCGGACTGTATGAGAATGTTTTTCTAAGTACTCGTGACATATTATGTTGAGTGTGCAGAGTGTTGTATTGTTAATCATTCCGCCCTCTTTGTTGTCACACTGGTCTTTCTGCAGTTGTATTCTTTTCTTGTTTCTTTACATTTTGTATTTCTGCAAATTGTATTCTTGTTTCTTTACATTGTGTAATGAACATCTGTTGTGGTAATAAAAATAACATTTTTACCATAGTTATATTTTCTTCGAATATTTTATTGCTGAGTAGGATGTAATAATAATATGCTGTACCTATTTTATGGACTCCATGTTCAAGGGTAAAGATAAGTAACTCTTTCTGACCTATTCGATTCCACCACAGGCCACATGGTTGTCTGTCAAGGACTATTTGACCGCAGGCACTAACTGATGGTGCCAGGAAGATGATGAGGATGGGTGATGCGTTGGCTGAATTTATCTGCTTTTTTTTTTAAAGGCAACTTTATGAAACAGTCAGCGTAATGTTTTAATCGGGTAGCTCATAGTAATGTGTCCTGATAAATGACTTGCCTTGTCTGGATGAATAATTTTGTATTAAGAGTTCAGCAATTCCAAGATTGATTTTAGTGATTATTTTGTACAATTATTGTTATTATTAATTAATATTATTATATTATTATCATATTGACTATAATATATATATATATTTGTATGAGAATTTGGCATGTTTGTTAATGTCACTTTAATGGCTATGGATGCTGAATGGTGACATGATAGTACAGATAGTTTTATTCATGGTTGCTTTGAGTACCTTATAAATTTTCTGTTATTGCTGATGCACATTATGTCTATAAGCTGACATGCCAAACCTGTGTTATGCACAAGTGTTTGTTTGGCTTTAGATTGGGAAGGGGAGAGGGGAGGGCTACTAAAATCTTCATTGACTGAGTAAGAAACTGCATGATTTTATACCTGTTCAGATTTTGTTGAGAATTCATAATTTAGGTAGATTAATGTGAATGGAGAAGTATTTGTTTGGGTGTTTGCTGTTTTCAGAAAAGTTTTAGTGTTTTCACTACAACACAGGTTTTGCCCGAAGCTTTCATAGTAATCATACCTAGCAATCTTCATAAACCAGAGAGTATGTCATTAAAAATAAAAAAAAAATTAGGGTGAGTCACAAAATCTAAAAAAAATTTAATGGAAGGGACAAGTGGATGGAATTATTTAAGAAATGTGGATGGATATCCACTGATATGCTGGCTTTGCCCCTGCAGATCAGTAAATGTTTTGATAGAGATGCTTTGCTTTACCAGACATGATGCCACAATCTAGAGCAGTACTTTCCTGAGGTACGTGTTTTGCTCCTGCATGGAATCCCCGGAAATAGGCAGAGTTAAGACATTAGTTAGAAAAATTGGAATTTTAAAATTACGCTGAAATAGAAGCATGACAACAGTGGCGGCCACCATCTGCAATCTCAAATTTATTAGTATAATTTTTTATCAATGGTCTTGTGTCGGTGGTGGATGTGGCAAGAATCAGGGGTGACATGTATACAAATAAATGAGTCAAAGTAAAGCAAACACTATTTGCAGATTAGTACATTATTTTCCAGCTCTTTTCTGCATCAGCCAGTTCAACTTGCAAGAGACCCACATTTCCAATGTTTCCTATTTCCAAGCGCCCACAGAATAAATGAACTGCCCCTTTTGCTAATTTCATTCCCTGCAATAATTCCCATGGAAACCAAACATGTAGCCCTGATTTAGAGACTTAGAGACACGCTATGCCCCTCAAGTGTTGCATAATCATTATTTACTTTTCGTATTAAAATATAGTGACTGCTCAGCAACGTATCTGAGTGTAGATTTAGTTCCTGTTAATGGTTTTGGGGCAAAATGAGCTGCATTCTCTTACAGTGAATCAACGGTCTCATGTTGTGTCCCATATTGTTTATTTTCCATCTTCATTGCTTCTCAATCTTGCGTACTCCTTGCTGGTCTGCAATTTGATTTTGGAAACATTTAGGCAAGGTTGCATTGCAAATACATTGGTGCGTAACGTGTCATGACAAATGCAGTGAAATATGTATGGAAAATTGTGCACCTAAGTGCTGAACAGGGCATTCTGGGATAGCTCGGTAACCTTTCAGCTGTTCAAGTTTTCTTGAGAAATTCCTAAGATATGATAATCATACAGTAATGACATTCCCGAGACATTACTTCGTCAATTTTCTTAGTTTTGTGATAAAATAAATGAAATTTATCAACTAATAATCAAATGGTCAGTTTTATTTGCTCCCCTTTGAGGAAAAACTAGTCTATATCATTTCATTATGTATTAATTGATTTCATGTCTTTTAGTAAAAGATCAAGGAAACTGAAAGGAATGTTCTAACCAAATTTCATTATTGTACTTTAAGAACTTCTAGATAAAACCAAACACTATGGAAGGATACTAATTCAAAGGTGCACTATTCACACTTTGGTATTCAATTATTAATATAAATTTCACTGCACATGATAAAAATTATCTATGTTGCAAACTCAGAGATAGGGTTTAACCTACGCTTAGTTAGAGGACTTTTAGTTAAAGGACTTTAGTACTAGTACTGAAGGATTTTCGTTAATTATAAGCTTATAAAATACTGTATTGACTATACGGTATATGTATATATATACTATATTTGTATTCATAAAATTATGTAAAAGCATTGATATGAAAGGTGTGTGACCGGTCATGACCTGACCATCAAAATCGAATGGCTGGGAACCATTTTTCGTCATTTAATGCATTCAAGGAACTCTTCTGTATGTGTGATTTTTTTTTTTCCACTGTTCTTTTTCTTTTGTTAAGAAAATTGGAAACTTCAGATACTCCTTCAACTACTTGACTTCTCTGTGCCTTTCTTATTGATGTGAAGTCTTGATCTCAACAAGTTTTTTCAGAATGAAATCTTGGTATACTTCCCATACTCAACAGTCTTTTTCAGCTTTACTTATGATTTCATGTATCAAATGGTTTGCATTTTCAACTCAGGTCAAACACATGACGATGACACACTTTATTTCCTTCCTTGTGTAAAACATTCAAAAGAACTGCCATTCTCAAGTAAACTTCTTGTCGTAAATACTGTAATTCCCCACTTGTTGCCACTTCAAAACTAGGAAATTTTTAATAATTTACACTTTAAAGACACAACAGGATCTCTATGAAAACCTGCAAATTGATGACCAGGAATATTGCAGTGGACAAATTTTATCGTATCAGGGCATTTTCAGCTTTTGCCCCTTGTTGTTAAAAGTACTGGTGGGAAGTTATTTGTGATGAGCAGTTTGGTTTATGTGACAGGAAGGCCAAATACTTGCTAGATTAGAGTATCTTCCTTTGAAGTTCTTCTCTTGCCTTGCTATCCAAATAAGAGAATTTCATATTTTATTCATGCATGAAATGAAAGGTTAACCAAACTTAACGTTTGAATACTGGAACTATACTGATATCTGTTTTTGCGCTCTCATTGTATATAGTTTGCTGCCTGTATATCATGTGATGCTGATGAAATGTTATGGTCAGGAGTACATGTGAACTTGACCATTTGTCTATAGTAACTTGGTCATTATATGTGAGTCATCTGTGCAGTCTGCTAAGTCAAGCCTATCTCCTGTCTTAAAACCATCACAGCACAACCACCTTATTTTTCTGGATTATATCATAGTCTCTCTCAGTGAAAGCAATCCCCAGCCCTGAGACCTCCTCAACTCAAGGCCAGACAAAGGCTTGTTATTTGTATTAACCAGTTGCATGTGATCATTCTCGATGCTCACATTAATTACAACACTGATAATCAGACTGAGACGAGCAGTGTTGACCAGACTGAGGCAAGCGACCCGTATTTTCCCTTATCGGAAATGCTTGATACAAAATGTTTTTGCAGATCCCATGGCTTTTATATTAAATCTGATTTTACTTATGTACTCGGTGATTCTTTCCTGTTGCTAACTGTTCTTGCCTTTCATCCCAGAGATACATGATTCATTCTTTGACATTGAATTATCTCATGTTTTTCTCAGACATGTTACCATGAAGACTTGATCATCTTGTCTAGTTTTCAGTGACATTTTGACTTTCCAACCAGCTAGCAGAGTCTCAGTATAGAGTTTCAGCACTCATGGGACATGTGTTATAGAAGTCATGAAGAAAAACGGACATTGCTAGAAACCTGGTTAGTGAAGACTGAATACTCCTGTCATGTGCTGATTCCACTCTCCTATCTTGTCCATGCCACTGAGTTGTGATCATGTTTTAACATGTACCATGACTGACAGATGGGCATTTAAAATTTGAGTGAATCACCCGTACACTGTGACACTGGACTTCGAAGGAAATACGGCAGATTGGAGCTTGGTATTGTCTCTGTGAAACACAAGTTGTGTGAAATATGAGATGAAAGTCTGTTGTAACAAGACAGGGAAGAAAGTTGTGAATTGAAGCTGGACCATTTACGCTGCTGACCAACAGCCTTCCCTGTTCTGGTTTGAACCTAAAACTTGTGATGTCTGTTTGTTATTTTACAATACTTCACAATATTTAGGAAAGTCTCGATTGGCGGTATTCTTAGTGCAATAAATATATATTTGTAGATGACTAATTGACCTTTGGAAAAGTTAGAGCATTTTAACTATTTTACTTTATACTTCACTTTTGTGTTCTGGGTCAGGGTATGTCATATCTCTAATGACACCAGTGATGGTCAGTAGTCTTGTGATCATTGTGTTGTAGTAGAGCAGTAACTTCTTCTTAATCGCACCATCACAAGAGCTTGGGGAAAAGTTGCTAATAATTGGGGATAATGAGAAAGTGTCAGTATCATGATGATTTAATTCTGTGCTTGAACTTTTTTCCTCAATATGATGTGATTATGCAAACTTTCTGATCAAGTTGTTGGGAATAACACATGTGTATGTCAGAAGTATTGTTCATTAGGAGGCCAGAACTTCTGGTCCTGTATGCTTTTTAACAGAATCATTTCTCTGCTTTTGTTGGGGTGTGTCAGAAGGCAAGTGATCCAAGTCAGAGACCTCAGAGACCAAGTCAGCTCAGAGTGAAATTAAGCCATCAGGTCTGATTATTTGAGAATAACGAGTTGCTGGCATGATTCCACTTTCACTGGTTGACACTGACAGACTTAGATCTCTTGTATGCTGATTGTTACCGCCCACTTTGTTTACTGTTTTGTCCAGAAAATTTCAAATTACGCCCATACTCTTTTGTAATTTTACAAATTGAATTAAAGTATGTGATGTCTGTATGAAATATAAATGACCTTGNCTTTTTCTTCCCGTTAAAAGATCGGGCAAAAGAAGTACTTTAACCTCCATGGAAGAAATTTCCCCAAATCACAGTGGTATATTTAGAATAACGCAAAATGTTAATAGGGCCAAAAGAAGAAAAAACAATAGGTGTCAAAGACCTAACAGAAGACTGGGTTCGACAACTCTGTTTCTCCGCAACGAAACCCTTGTGTTTCAAATACGCTAAAGTTTAGCAAAATACTGTACAATAATTAATTTAGGACCTCATGCTTGAACTAAGGGAATCATTCCGTACTTTCGAGTTACTTGTATTTTCCTCCCGGTCACGGAAAATGTAGAAAATAAAGAACTTGGCATCAGAACTGTACGAGTGTATGGGATTTTCGAGAAAAGTGGACAGTGAGCACACTTAATAAATAACGCTTAGTACGTAAACACGGATACAGTATTTTTGGTCCCGAGTTTTCTTCTCTAAGAAGACGTGTATGCGGTTAATACGTATTTCTGTTAATAAATACACTTTTCATAGATCCCAGGGTGTATCCGTTGTCCGTGCTCCACTGTACATGTAGCGGCGGAGTCAGAACCCCGCGCCGGATGACATTTTTTTTTTTTTAATTGGAGAAGAAAAAAGACGGAGGGACATCAAGAAATGGAGAGTGGGAAGGAGCGGGACGAATGTTCATTTTTGTAATTTTTTTGTTACATATCACACCCTCTGTTGTGGCAGAATTTCTGACTCTTGTGGGCCTCATAATATCTTACTCTTGCCACAAGCCCGCACACCCAATATCCGCTCTTGAGGGTACATGTACATATTATTATTATTATTATTATTGTTGTTATTATTATACCAAGTGGAGGTTGTGAGGTTACAGTGAGTCTCTCGTGTTCTCTGTTCTATAAAATAATGATTTCAAAGGAAACGGAAATGAGAGCGGAAAGGGAGGGTGTTCATTAGAAGTTGTTTTTTTTTTTAAATTTCGAGGTTTTTATCTGCCCACTCAGAATTCTGAATCCCAGTGTACCAACTACTTTCATATGTGAAGTATGGCCCGCGATCCTGGCCTGTTGTCAGAAATGTGACTTGGGATGCTCAGCTTGATAGCAAAAACAAAAAAAAAACGTGAATATTGTAAGTATAATGATTGTAATGTAAGTGTATTATGCTAACGTCTATCGAAGATGAACTTTGGCTGACTTGCACTTGCAGCGCGATATGAAACTTAACTGTAACACAGCAGGGTTTGAATTTTCATCAGAGACATATTATCTCTGTTTCATTTTCCTGCCTGTGGGGTTTGGTGGGTTGTTTTTTTTTCNGGGGGGGGGGGGGGGGGGGGGGGTGAAAGAGTGAGTTAGCGATCATTTTGAGGGCACGATCTTAATCGGTTTTCAGTAAGACTAAGAACCGGATAAAAACAGTAGAAGACTACAATGACATGTAGGCCTGCTATGTACCTGATACAGTGTTAGTGTTGCTATGGTGAACTGAATGTGTATGGGAGCTATGTTAGTATGTATGTGGTGGTCATAAGCCCAAAGGTCCAGTGCGAATCTAACTTGAGGTAGATTAAATTACACAAGCATCAGCTTTATACCGATGAGTTTTAGGTCAGTCGTGGATGTCACCAAGATAAAAACACCCCCAAAATTTGAAAATTAAAAAAAAAAAAGAAAGAAAGAAACACTGCTGAACGAAATAAAAAAAGAAAGCTCAAATATTTTAGTCATAATTATAAAAAAAAAGGTATAAGTGTACTGGAAATGACAGTACCGGAGAGCAACGTTTCTTGGCAGTGTGTTAAGGGGAAGACTAACAAGGCAGTGAAGAAAAGGCATGGAAACATGCGGGAATGAATGCTGAACTACTGGCAACAAACTGGGCCACTTTTCTAGAGGATCGTTACACTCTGCAGGCCACATGAAGAAGGAGAGGAAGTTAAAAGAAGTTCTCCTTCACTGTTAATAGAGGTAGACCTTAACAGAAAGTGACCCAGTTTTCGGCTATAGGGCTGGAGCTCTCTGAGACATTCAACAAAGCCAACAAAGGAAGGAACATACGATCTAGGGTATTGACCAGTAACTAGACATTATTAACGCTATCTTCATCACCACTACCACTTGCAACAGTATGGATACCACTGACTTCATAACCAACCAACAGCATCACTAAAATGACCGATATCATCACGGCCACTGTCACCCCCATCATCATCACACTAACAACAGCACTAACACAACTACCTCCATTAACAACACCAGCACCACAAACACCCTCATGTTAAATTATGTGAACAAAATGATCACTTTTGAGTAAATCTACACGCAAGGTGATCACAACAACCTTGCTTGATGGGCCTGGGCAAAAAGTAATCATTTACCCGGGTTGTCATGAGTACTACTAATTTCCCGGCACAGCGAGTATTTTTGACAGAAACCAGAAAGTACTAATCGTTTAATAATATAGGCCTACTCTAGCCTCACAAGAGAAAACGCGGGTAAAATAATTTATGTCTTATTAACTCTTATCGGGCTTGAAATAATAGGATGCGTTTTTGTATAATAACACACAGCGGTATAGACAGCCACAGTCTTTCCTGTGCTGAACTGGCCACTGTGTTTGTCGTTTTACTTATAAAAAACTTATATAATAAGTCTAGCCTGGCATTACACAAGGTTTTACAATACTGCCTAATTTAACTACTTCCCTTTGTCTTTGCAGTCAGTGTCCAAACAACTTCCATCTCTCTATATCTTGGAGTTTTTATTTAATCACCTAAATTAGAACAGTGGAAAGGGTAGGAGGAAAGGGTGGAGGGGACTTGTTTACTAAATAAACAGTGTCATTGACCCGTTAAGCAGCTCTCCTTAGCCATATTTCCCAGCATGCAGAAACCATCGCTGGCTGACCCCGACACTAATCTGAGTGAATGAGAAACTACTTTCACGAATATCACTACCTGAATATCCCCATCCACGTTGTATAGAGTAGTACCCGGTACCCGTGAATATGATTACACCGGATATTGTTACCCGTGATTACTTCTCGAACCTGGTTTGGCTCAGACCTACTGCTTGGTGTTTGTTCGACAACTTGATTAGACCTTGGGACGTATAAAAAATGCAATCGTATTTTTGATCTTATCACGTTTTGTATCAAATATGAGCCAAGTCCTGATCGCCATGTAGCCTAATAATACGTACAAAAAAAAAAAAGGGTCAGCAGTGGAAGTGTGTTCAGTGTCATACTCAAGATAACAGCGTGATCATGAAGCATATGATTTCATTATCAGTGCTTTCAGAAATAACACACTTTACAAACATACCATTAGTGATTAGAGTGAATAACTCAATCCATCGTCCAGACACGCAAGCTGGTAAAATGTTTTAATACATTTGCCAGATATACAGAATTCGTCTTATCTGAAGCGGAAATGAGGAATATAAAACCGCTTTGTACGAGAAAATTTCCACTCATCCGGATAGTACATACTTCAGCACAACGTCCTGTAGTTTGAACTGACGTCGGTATCGTAAGAAACTTGTAGATTATCAACAATTGTTTATTTCACTTATTATACAGCTTCAGACATCGACAGTAGATCTAAACTTCCTAAAGACGTGCTTTACTATATTACAATGCGTCTGTATTTATCACTAGCCCTTTGAAAGGTCTTGCGCGCCTCAACTTTAGTTTTGTCAAGCCAAGATTTGATTAAGTGGATTACACACTGCCGTGTGTTAGGATCACCATGGTAACGAGAAGGTGTGTGACAAGACTAGTGTGTAGCGGTGTGGGTGTTGTGTTTCTTGTGACCGGATGTGTTCTCATCAAAGTCTTCAACGATCTCATCCATTCTGAAGTAAACAAGGTAAGTCATTTTTTTTGGTCACAAGTCTTTGTCATCAGGGCATAGCCTTATATAAGTATTGTTATAAGGACATCAGAAGTTTCTGTCACTCTCAGTAAAATGCATGCTTTATGACGTCTATGCAGTTCTTCCGAGTGTAAGCCCCAATAGTCACGTGACGAAGATTTCACATCACTTTAACCACTTCGCCTTATTGCACTCTAGGACGTGTTTCCATGTGAAATTCAAAGAGAATCACACTGTAGTTGCACACCAAGGCAAAGTAATCTAAAATCCTGTTGTTTTTATAAAATCAGTAGGCGTTGGATATGCCTTGGTATGCAACTTTGGTGCAGCTCTGTGTGGACTTGACATGGAAGATTTTTGGACATTGCATGTCAACGTGCAAAATCGAACATATAATTATGATGATGTATTTCCAGTTATCCTCATCACATGATCACAGGGTGATGATATAAACCTCAGTGACAGTCACTTTTCAGACTCTGTCAAAACTTTCAAAGAGAAGCTACCAGTGCCATAGACTTATAACAACTTATATATGAGTGCCTTTTAAAAATTGAAATTAATTCATGTAACAAAAATATATTGTCATAGCCCGATCTCATTTCCTTGCAAGAAGATTACAGTTTATCATCATGCTCCTTGTATACGGTTGGATATACACGTAGTTTGTTTGGCTGATGTATATGACAATATGACATTAGCCAGTATCACACAAATTCTGCAGTTTTGATTTAATTTTGAATTCTTTCTCTTGGTGTTGTCAATTTAGAAAGTAAACAAAAAAAAATGACACTTTTTTTAAATGTCATCAACATCGTGCAAGTTCAACTTGATGACATTCAATTTTCATTGGACACACAACCCCAAGTTCATGGATTAACTATCTTTTCAACAAGTATGAGTACTCAGATTCTACTGAAGAACGTTCTGTGATATAGTAGAATGAAATAAATCGGAATTTCAAATATGGGTCTTGTGTGACAATATCAGGCGCACCTTTTGAGAATGACTCATATCCCTCAGGGGTTACCCTTCATGAAAGGGGGTGGTGGGCAAGTCTTTGACCCTCTCTCACTCACCAGCTGCAAGCATAACACGTGTTTTTTTACCACTAAGCTCATACATACTTAGCTCTGATCTCTACTGTACCACTGAGGTGACTCCTCTCCCTATTAGTATTAGCTATACCTTCCCTTTGGCTGACCAGGATGACGTCAAAGAAGTGGAATCTCCAAGAATCCTCCTACTTACTCACATCTCTAGCTATAACAAAACGATGGGCAGATTGTTTTAGTCTCTACCACTTTTGTGATAGATGTGGTGAAAATCCTTGCTTAGCCTATCACAAACAATATTCTGCTGACAATTTCCAGCAAATCCCCCTGAAGGAAGGCTCCGAGGCCTACAAGCGATGGCAAGCTCCCAAGAGCCCTATCTGGCTACAAGTCTGGATGTTTGACGTGGTGAACTATGAGGAGGTGCTCAAGGGAGATAAGCCAACTGTTGTACAAATGGGACCATACACTTACAAGTAGGGCATGCTTCGGTGGGGTAAATGTCTTGGGGGATGGAAAGGGGAGGGGTGGA
Source organism: Ellobium chinense (assembly GCA_033807755.1). Classification (NCBI taxonomy): domain Eukaryota; kingdom Metazoa; phylum Mollusca; class Gastropoda; order Ellobiida; family Ellobiidae; genus Ellobium; species Ellobium chinense. The sequence goes on from JAWQUT010000225.1 coordinate 410,566, forward strand.
GCAATAGGGAGAGATAGGATGAGAAGAAATGTGAAGTGTGTAGTGACTAAGACAGGCTGGAGAAAACGGCAAGGAAATTAGTTAATGTCATGTAAAAAAAAAAAAAATTAATTTTGTCAAAAGAGGTTGAACAAGGTTTGAGAATGAATGTGGAATAGAAGGAAGAGAGAGAGAGAGAGAGAGAGAGAGAGAGAGAGAGAGAGAGAGATTACTTATGTCATTTTGGGCTCAGGCTGTTCAATGTTGTTGTAGAACAAGTGCTTTGAGACTATGCTTTCTAAATATGTGGACCATAGAGACAGAAAGGAGAGAAGTTGTGGGGATTTTGGTGGGGTTTTGGGAGGGGTGGTTGGGGGTGGGGGACGCTGAGATGAAACAAGCGTCCATGAAATGGATTATTATATGATTTTTACAAAATTTTCCTTCCCTCCTTACCACCTCTTGAAAATAGGGACCATTAAGATGCTGTTTTCTTCTCGCACAAAGTCTACCTGCTCTATTGCGCTTTTGTGTATCAACATTTTTATCAGCATTACCGGCGTGTTGTCATGCATCCTCACTGTCAATGATTCTCCCAAATAATCCTCCATGTAGGTTACAAACGCGCAGATCATGTTGATATATATTACTATGTACTGTCGACTGATGTTATTCAGACCCTAATATTCGTTGGCCATTCCCACTGACCAGTACGAAGATAAGCATCTGGCTTTAAAAAAAAAAAGTACTTTTAATAGCCCATGACAAGTAAGTTCTTTGCTGTGTTGACTCATCGTTTGACCCACCTCAATGAAAACCCAGTTGGGGCCTCAGGTTATTTCCAGAGAACAAAGATTAACTCACTGGTGGGCCTTTTTTTTTTCTTTCAAGTCCTTGACCCCATATAGCCATGTTTAATTTAACCAAATCTGGCCAGAGAAGTGACAAATGCTTGAGAACAGGTCACAGCTAATGTCACTAGACCCTGGAAAGAAAAAAAATGACTTGAAAATCAGTACTAATGCGCGTGTATAACCCATATGAGCTATTACAAAAAGCTGGTCAAACACAGTTTGTCGTGAAGACGTAAAAGTGTAACACTGTTAGCGTGACTCACTCTTCTTTTTCCAAGAGCCTGCATCTCCTTGCGTCATCTGTAATCATCACATAAAAAAGGACCATTATCTTCAGTGCAGCCTGCGAGGTTTCTTTCGATCAGTGACAGCTGCACGAATCAACTCACAACTGTTTTATATATTGCACCAATAAACATTCACAATATGAAAGAAACCGAATTTCTAACTCATTTTTGAACATTTGCACTCAGCAAATCACTTGAAGAATGATAAAATTTTAATTAGCTTTATTGTACTGATTTTCGTTCACTGTTCTTCAAAGTGGCACAAACAAAATCTTAAAGAAAAAGGCTCTAGACTATATTATTTCTAATGCAGTGGAACTCTGCCAACACATTCCCCCCTCCCCCCTCCTCTTGGATCAAACTACTAAAGGCTTGTTATCAGTGGTTTTGTGTTATCCAGTGGTTTTTTTTTAATAAGAAACAAAACATTTTGGGACCCGTCAATGGAAGAGTTTTAAGCACGGGATTGTGTTAAGCAATAGTTGTGTTATCAGAGTTCAACCGTGTATCACTGTCAAGTCCCATTTACGAGGACGAACTTTTTGGAATGGCTCGTATAGCGGTCGGAATATTGCAGTCATCACTTGTTATTTCAGAGGCATCAGAGAGAGATTCAATATTTCCTTCCACGAGAATGGCACAATCACGTACAGGACAAAACGGACCTACTACTTCCAGCCAGACAAGTCTGTGGGTTCTGACAACGATACTTTCCACTGCGTCAACTTGCCATACTTGGTAAATTTTCAAACATTCTGACCACCGAAATGAATATCTTTATTAGAACCGTGCATGACTGTGTCAACATGCCATACTTGGGCGTATGTTTGGTCCTTGCAGTCTGACAAAATGGGAAGCTCTTCCTTGTAGTCTGGGGACAGTCCTTAACAAAGTGTACGCTATTGGTTGGTCTGCGCCAGTCACAGTGAGGAAGGTGCACATCTACTAGAGATCTGTTAGAAATGTGTCTCATTTTGTACAGAAACCGAAAGAACGAGCTGAGTAACATGGCAGCAGCAATCTACAGATTTAAATTTGTTAGTGGGACATGTTATCAACCGCCTTGTGTCGGAGGAGGATGCGGCAAGAATCTGTACGCTAATGAATGAGGCAAAGATATAAGTAAAACAAACACCACTCGCAAGTCAGTGCATTGTTTCCTGTCGCTTCCGCATTTGTTTCAGCCATCTTGGCTTGCCTAGAGACTGGTAATTCTTGTACTAAGAAGGAAGGGATGTGGCTTTCCATTTGTCAGTAGCAGGAACCAAACACACGTAGTCCTAGGTAAGCTCGTCACACTCAGACTATTAATGTGAATGAACATCTTCACGAGTACTGTGTCAAGCTGCGGACAATGATTCCAGCTGTCATTTAGAAGAATAGTATCAAGAAACCATGTTCAGGATGTTACTCTTCCCCTGTCTTGTCAGAAGAGAAAGAGAGTAAGCAGGAAGGCTTGAGGAAAGCCTTGAAATTATGCCAGTGCAAAACAGTGAAGTCTCAGCTTTTTCAACTTCGGTCAAACTTCCTCAATCTTTTACCGTGGATGTCAAACCCTTTCGTAGGATCTTTCGTGAAATATCCCGTGCAATCTTTAGGCCACGTTACCGCCAGCCTGTAGGCCTAGGACCTTTGTGATGTTGTGCCCTCCATTTGCAGGTGCATCTGTCTGTGTATTGTGTACATGTATATTCAGGTTCTGTCCGATTTATGATGTTATTCCTTGAGGAAGGCCCTTTGGCCGAAAATGTGGATTTTAGTGTGTAGTCTAGTCTGACTTTTATTGTTGTATTTTTTGATAATCTCATTTCATACTTTGCGGAAGGAATTCCAAATGACATTCACACCCCTAACCGGAGCTCGCGCTTCCTATTATAACCCATATCCTACCCCGGAGCCTGCCCCTAACCCAAATACTACTCTAACCCTACTGCCCTTCGAGAGAGGAGCTTTAATGGAGGCGAGTCCTCTAATCCTAATATCCATCGAGGAAGGGACATCAGATGTGAGTCTCGTTCGAAATTCCTCCCCGTTTCTCTGAGACGGAAGTTTCAGCACAGCGGTCTCCATGTTTACCCATCCGCCTCGTTGTCTCTATCATTCCACTGCCATTCTCCTCGTTCGGCGCGAGGTCCCCTTAAAGCACTGCCTCCTGCATACCCTGCCCCCTGAATACCGTGCCCCGTACAAGCATTGGCTCTCCGGCAAGCACTGGTCCCCCAGCAAAAAAAATGTCCCCATGAAAGCTATGCGCTCCCCCCCNCCCCACCCCACGGCAAGCACTGGTCCCCTAGGCCTGCACCCATCGTGCCCATGTGTGTATGGCATTGATGAAAAGTACAAGTAGGCGATTGATGGATCCAGTTACTAGACACCTTGTTACCAGGTTAGACAGTAGGCCTGGGCACAATTCGGATAAAAAAATCCGAATATCCGGATTCGATTCAAACACCCACTTATCCGATTTTTCGGCTCGCGAACCGGATTTGTAAACGAGTCACCTGAAAAACGGGTGTTTCTTGTCCTGTCCTGGTACTTATTTTATATAAATCTATTTCATATATGGGAAAATCCTACAAAATAAGTACCGGGAAAAGAGCAGAATTAACCCGTTTCAAGTGAATCGGTTACAAATTCGGATCGCGAACCATTTGCTGTTAGTTTGAACAGGCTATACCCGGTGTAAATTTTGTAAAATCCTCCCCTTTGAAAAACATCGCAACCTCTGGAGCGGCCGTAAAAATAACGAAAATTAAGCGCATTTCAATGTCCATGTTTCAAAAGAGCACAATTTTCAACACTACAGCAAAGAGATTTATAATCATTAATGCTGTAGCGATGATATAATCAATTTACGCTTACCTCTACTGACATGAGTTTATAGGTTATTTTTCCGGGTAACACCGGGTAATCAAAACAATTCATTGGGTTTCGGGTCATTTGAAAAAGCAGATCAGTTAACCGGTTAACCGGTTTTTAGAAAATGGGTGCACCCATTTATCCGGTTCATCCCAAACCGAGTCATTGCCCAGGCCTATTAGACAGGTGCTTGGTAAAAATGGCGCTGGTAAAGTGATGACCGATTTTCCCATACAATATGCAAGTATGAGTGCACGGCAAAGTCGGGACTACCACTTTGCTATGTCGTTGAACTGAACTTGGCGGAAATAATAAAACTAACAAACATAATTGGAAAGCAAAGCACACTAAAGGTCATTAAAACAAAAATGGGAAAGTGAGGAACTTCTAGATCTACATGTTTTTATGCATACTTACTTAGGTGTACTGGAAAGCACAACGACCAAAAACTGTCTAAAATTGTTGAATCTCATTATGAATGTCAGCCACTTGGCGGAGGTTTTACATCCAGCACACGAAGATGATGTATTTTCTGATTGGTGGAAATTCAGCACGTCACGTGACACCACTCTGCAACTGGATCCACCAATCACGGTAGGCTATAGGGATGATGATAGTTATGCAGGAAGTTAGCCCTGATTATCCTTCACTTCTCAGACTATTGCTAGCATCACCCGCTGGGAGAGCAAGACTTTCAAAGAGATGGTGAATGCGGCCCTGGAGCTGACGGGAGAGACCCTGTTCCTCAAGCTGTCTGTGCGTGAACTCATGTGGGGCTACGAGGTCAATTTGCTAAAGGCGATAAACACGCTTGCCAAAGAGTTTCATCTGAATTTCACTATTTCAGACAAATTTGGCCTTTTTGCTGATGTAAGAGTTTTTTGTTGTTTTTTTTTTTTAATTTGATGTTTATTATAAATATCTCATACATCACACACATCAAAAGCCATTAGTTATGTCTTCTTTTTCATTATTCGCCATGATCACTGACTGAAGTATATATAGGCCTATATATGTATGATATTCTGTCCCCCAGTCAGACTATGAACTATAAAACACTTTTATAAATGGACAACTCTCAAAGGTAAAAATCTAGTGGGTAAGATTTCCGAATAAGAATACCATAAGCCAAATTTTCGAACTGTGAAGTTCTTCTCCAGCGTTAACTCTGAATAAAATAAAAGTATCATCATTGTCATCATCCTAATCATCGTCATTATCAGATCTCCTCCTTCCATATCTTTTCCCATCATTCTGTTTCCTAGATTAACCACTAAACTCATCATCATAATGGTAATCATTCACAGAAACAATACTAACACAACCTCAACAAATGCCTTAGGACTGCCTTCGCATAAACTGCAACCCCCTCTTTTTCTTTTTAAACTTTGAGGTTCTGATGGAGCATACTCGTCAACAGACAGCTGCCAAGCTTTCCCGTCTCTCATTTCAAATGCACAAATGCATAAGAAAAAAAAAGTGTACGAAGAAGCAGAGATGCAATTAATCTGCAATCTTTGCTGTCGCCTTTTGTGTTTTTCCTTTACAAAACTTTGTGATGGATCTATTAAAATGATAAAGCCTATATCAGTAGAAACTTTATGACCCCCAAATAGAAAATCTTTATTTGAAACTGCAGCACCAAACTTTCAGAATTCTGTGTTATAATCAAAAGGCTTTTATTCCCAGAAAGACCAAACATATACAGACAGGGGTAGTTCAAGCAGATGCCATGTCGGTTATATTAATTTCTGAAAAAAACTTTGGCTTTACAGCAACCAGGTTTGTCAGAAACACCCAAAGCTAACTGCTGTCAAGTAAAATGTCTTTTCAGAAATGTGCGTAACTGACATGTATTCTGCTGGAATGGCCCAGTGAGTGGAAAGCACTTACATTAATTTAAGAAGCTGTACACAGCCAACGACCATCATCACATGTGTAACATGTTAAAAGCTCTTCTCCTCCTGAGACTCGAGTCATTTCTTTTTAAGGATTTCCATATTTGAACCATCCTATGAATTAACATGCTCCTGACTAAAGAGATTAAAGAGTGATGATTTTAATGGGGTTGATATAAAGGAAGAGGTGTTTTTATTTTGTTTGCTTGTTTGTTTGTGGGGATACACAAAGAACTGTAAAGTGTAGTTTTCAAATCTTACAATCATGTTTTTGGCTGTGTGTTGTAGGATGGCACACATATGGAAATCCTCCAGTTTATTTTCTCACCTGACTATGCAATATTTTCATTTGTCGTCATAATACTTAGCAAAACGCATCAGACAACGGGCTCTTTAACATGTACTCTGGTGTGAAAGGTTTGGACGACTTCGCCTATATTGTGTCATGGAATGGCTTAAGGTGAGTTTTTAATCTTGGTTCTCAAGTTTCCATTCTGTAGATAGATAGATACAACATTCATACTCATTTTGATTGCTCTTACGGGATGGGTTCTTAGGCATTCAGTAAATTAGATATGTATTAGGTGAACTTTAGGCTTACACGTGGACGTTGAGGAACAATATTCAGGGGGTAGAAATATATGAAAATTAAACTTCTGTAAAGTCCGCATTCCTGTGATGTTGTGGCGGCTTGTTCAGCTTGCGTGCTGAGGAGTCCTAGGTTCGACTCCTGGCATGGGTAAAAAGTTGTCTACGATATATAGTGTGTTTCCGCCTTCTTCTCAAAACGTATCTTTCAAAGTGACTATGAAAATATGAAAATCCCTAATAAAGCACTTTTCACGTAATGTATAAAGAAAGTTGAATCGTCCCTACAGACACCCAGTTATTCGAACAGTACAGTCTTACAAGTGTCTGTCAACATCATCTCATGTACGTCGCTGTTCGCCCTAGACAACCCACGCGGTTAAATAATGATACGTCCGAATCCTTACACCCTCTACATGCATGGCCGCCATAAGTTTTCGTCAAATTACATTCTAACCGCACGATCAAACTATGAAGCCAGAGCGCTGCGGACATGCGATAACACGTCGGTACAAATCTGTTTGATTCCATATGCAGCAGATGTGTCAAACAAAGTCAAGCTGAGACAATAAAAATGCAGAATACATTATGTGGCTTCCACAGTCAAACTTTACTTCTGAATTTGGATGACAAGCTGAAAGTTGAATAAAATAATCTCAGACCGAGGTGTCTGTAGCTGCCAGCACGCAAGTGGCATCATCATTTTCGCTGGGATTGAACTCGGGCCCTCTGTTTGCAAGTCGAGCATGTTATCCGTTCACCATAGAGACGTTATCTTCACATTCAAAGTTGAAATAACAACTGTCTGAATATTGTTCCTGAAAGACCTTGTGTGAACCTAATGTTTACCTGTGATCGTGACATAGTTTTCAATTAGGTATTTTCAGCTCCATCACGTGACCTAGGAAATCTTGCTCACACGTTGATTTGTTTACATGCTCTGCTCATGTATGATTACTCGTCACTTATCAAAACATCCTAGCATTCCCTAGATCACGTGGTGTAACTGACCCGTCTGAAAATACCTCATTGCTCACACCTGCCACAGAAAAAGACATCATTCAAAAGGCCAGAGAATATTCCTTCCTTGCAGTTCACAACAGTTTTGAAATGATTGTACTTTTTTGCGTTGTAATTCTTCTGCCTTCCTGTATCACTTCATCTTAAACAGTGAAGTGAAAATGCCGGAGAAACCTGCAACAGTAAAATTCCTGGGGTCTTTCCAAATTTTTGTTTTTCGTTTTCAGCGCCCTGGAATACTGGACCAATTCCTCGGCAAATATGATCAATGGATCTGGTGAGTTAAAAACATGAAGACCTTCTAATCTGGTTCAGTCAGAAGAACACCGGAGTAGAAAGTGTAGAAAAGCAAGTAGGTAGAAAGCTTTACAGAATCACGGCACAATAATTCTACCTACTTGCTCTTCTACACTCCTGTTTTCAGCTTTACGGCAATTTCTTTACTACCGGAGTAGAAAGAAAACTTCGTGGAACAGATGCGCAACTCATGAAGAGTTTGCATGTCAGTGTCAGTGTCACAGCATGCTGAAATGATGGAATGTATCTCACAACAGAACCAAAAAAAAAAACCCATTTAATTATCCATACTCCGTTCGGAAACTCATAACCGCTTAAAAAATCTGATAACTTAGCAACCCCTTAATAGAAATACGCGAGACTGGGTAGGCTATTTGTTAACAGCAATGACCTTATAGAGATATTTTTCTTTTCTTTTGTTGAACAAAGCCATGAATATGGTTTAATTGCTCTATATAAAAGTCCACTTTGGTTTAAAAGGAATTGCAATTAATCAGTGACCTCTATAGAGAAGTACATGTAAAGCTGTTTCCGGTGTGGATTTTTTTAAAAGTGGAAGTTCCTATTATCCAGATGGCAATTAAACAGAATCAGCTGTAGGATAGTAAATGTCATCCTTCTAGTTCATCTCATACACATGTATGTTAATGAAAATTTACCACCGTACTTCAGACATGAGTGTTTTGATTCTTTTGTGTCTGACAGAAGGAATCATGTATCCACCGTTTATCAACGAATCTACCAAGTATCTTTTCTCCTCGGATCTCTGCAGGTAAGTCTTAGTGTATCTGTAAAAACTACACAGAGATGACAGAATAAGAATTTAGTACAGTATCAGGTTTTGTAAAACAGTCTGCATTTTCAGTGAAAAGTCATTAATTTTACCAGTTAACATCAACAAGAAGCAGTTAGAATGCAAAATGTTTACCAATACCTATTAGTATTAGAGTATAATATATGCACTCAGTGTGTATGTTTACACAGTTTATATTGTGCAGAAAAATCGATCGATCGTAGAATACATGCACTCAGTGTGTATGTTTACACAGTTTATATTGTGCAGAAATATCGATCGATCATAGAATACATGCACTCAGTGTGTATGTTTACACAGTTTATATTGTGCAGAAAAATCGATCGATCATAGAATACATGCACTCAGTGTGTATGTTTACACAGTTTAAATTGCGCAGAAAAATCGATCGATCATAGAATACATGCACTCAATGTGTATGTTTACACAGTTTATATTTCGCAGAAAAATCGATCGATCATAGAATACATGCACTCAGTGTGTATGTTTACACAGTTTATATTGCGCAGAAAAATCGATCGATCATAGAATACATCAGTAGGAGGATATGTAAATGTAGTTCTAATATACGTAAGTACAGTCCCACCACCTAGGGATCGACTTGAAAGATCGTTATAAAGGGNGGGGGGGGGGGGATGTTGTTATCAGAATGTTGTTTATGAGAGCTGCTCCTGCCTTGCCATAGCTATGTACATAGTAGTATTGTTATCACATCAACATTACTTGGTTGATCAAAATTGATCATCAACAGCAATCAAAACAACATACAGCATGCAAGCATTTATGTGAAAAATGTTGGTGCGTTAACAGTTTAAAGAGCATCTCTCTCTCTCTCTCTCTCTCTCTCTCTCTCTCTCTCTCTCTCTCTCTTCACACATGCAAGGNCCCCCCTCTCTCTCTCTCTCTCTCTCTTCACACATGCAAGGCCATTCGGACTTAGATTAATAAGTCTGCTGTACATTTTGGACTGATTTGGGCGGCCTCCGAGACAAACGTGGATGAATAGAATTTAAGTATCCTTAACAGAATCAGTGTGAATGTGTGATGTCTTTATGAGCAGTCCGGAAATGTGTCATTGTCAAAGGTGAACACTAGGCCCATACCTGAAAGTTAGGGAACATATTCAGGCATTAGGTATTTAAGGTTTAATTTGCTGTGAAGCTAGCGTCCCTGTGTTGTAGTGGTAACACGTTCAGACTTGCAAGCTGAGAGACCCTGGTTCGATTCCCGGTAGGGACAGGAAATTTCCTAGGGTTTTTTATTGGGCCCTTTTTCTCAAAATTGACATTTCACATTAATTTGGTCAAATCCCTGGTGACAACACTTCGCTAGATAATGTGGAACATAAAAAAAAATCAGATCGGGCTCACAATCCTCCCCCTTAATAATAAACAACGGGATCATATTGTCTTTTCAGCTAGTGACATCTTGTTCAGGGACAAAGATATATAAGTCTTTAATCAAATAATCACTTATTACCCCTTTTTTGAGGGGGGGGGGGGNGGGGGGGGGGGGGGGGGTTGCAGAACCGTGATCTTTATAATAAGATACAAAGGCCAACACTGGACCATAATGTTTTGTTCATTGTCAGGATCAGACTTATTCTCACTTTTTTCCTATTCCAGAATATGATACACTCATGATAAGATAAGATAAGATGAGATAAGATAAGATAAATCAAAATAATGTTGTGATTGACAAAAGATAGAACAAAACCTGAACGCCCTGACAGCACAAATTGAGAGGAAAATATACTAAGAGTAAACAAAGACTTCCCCAGTTATCAAAGGGTGCAGATTTTAATTTTGATTACGAGTGCGGGCCTTATAATTATTTTGCCATTAGTTACTTACGTGGAACAGAAATGATTGTAAAACCGGATACTCCGTTCGTATATAATAAAAGAATTGTTCTGAAGCAAATGTCTGTGAAATTTTTGTGGTAAAACTGAAGTATTGTGGGTTCTCCAGGAGGGCGAGAATATGCAGGTGAATGCGGGTGAAAAGTATGAGAAGGAATTAATCTCTCCTATCAGGGTTTTCACACAAGCAACTTCTTATTAAAGATATGAGTAGCAAGTGCCAGCCACAGTCACTTTCTATTCCAACAAAAAGAATGACTACTGCTTACTACCACTTCCTGTCTCTGAAAGCATGATCAGTTAAATCACTTGAGTCCTTCTAAGACAGGGAAAAATTATTATTCAAAGTCCAAAGTCTAACTAGAGTGCGAATAATCCGGGACTCCTCTTTTCCTTAGGTTAGGGCCAGTAGAGTGTTTCTAAAGTGCACAGTGAACTGCAGTGTGTAAGTTGTGTGAGCAGTGAAGGGTGAAGACGAGAGCGTGACAGAGTGAGTGACTGGGGCGGCGCATGTATCATGTAACATGAGTGAGAATGTGTGAGTCTGTGTCTGTTAATGTATGTATAATTGTATGCATCACTGTAACAAAGAAAAATTTCCCCACGGGGATAAATATCTTATCTTATCTTATCTTATCGTACTATAAGATTATAATAAATTTTCAAACAATTTCCATTCTTACTTCCTTATTATAAAACCCTAATCTTTCTTTCCCCTTAGCTGACCATTGAGCCAGTTTCCAGTAACAAAGTGTATTCTTAGCATTTATTTCTAAAGTGTTCATAATAATACATTATAATAATGTACAATTTGTTTTTTAAGTCATAGGTTTTAAATACGAAAACATGGCGGAAGATCAATAATCGGCATGAAAATACATGAGTTTAAATCGGGCATCCAGAGAAGATTAATATATCTTTTGTGATGTGTTGCCACGTTGACCGTTTATAGCTAAACGGGGTTTCTTTTATTTTTCAAAGTGGTCTACCTAGTACCCACCAATACACACTATAACATCTTATTTCGACTGTGATTACCCTGCCAAAAAAGTCAGTCTTCGCACCTGGTCTTGTTATTATTGTTAATCCCAGTTCGCTCCAAAGGCATTCAGGAGCTTTCTATAAGTATGATTCAGTGAGCTGATCTGAAACAAACTCACGACGATCAAGGTGTCTTTTTCTCCACATCGTCCACAGATCTATAAGAATGGAGTACAGGGAAGGAGTGACGGTCCAGGGAATTAATCTTGATAAATTTATCGCCCCAGTGAACTTGCTGGCGAATGCCCACATTGACCCATCAAATGCGGGCTTCTGTGTACCTCATGGTCACTGCCTTCCCTCAGGATTCCTCAACATCAGTGTCTGCAGAGAAGGTAGCTACAACTTTACTTTTGAGTAGTTAACCCTTTCGCTGCGCCATGGTTTTGAAGGGCTATTTTACCAAATCATCATGAGCTCATCAGTCTGTACGCAGATCTAGTTGAAGTTTTATGGTGGTTCAGTACAATTGTGACTATACTGTTCCTCTATACGTAGAATACAGGCAAAGGAAATATGGTGTAGGATTATGTAGATCTTTCTCATGGAATATTCATGAGCAGACGGGAGGATATATTCACTTCCGGGGGACAATAAACATGGCTAAAAACTGTTGTGTTCCGCGATGCGAGGCTAGTTCTGATTGATGCAAAGACATTACTTTACACAGTGTTGCTCAAGACGAAGCTCTCAAATGTAAGTGAATTTTCAAAATGTGTAGGGACCTCAAAAAACTGTTTCAGATGAGTTCATATTAAACATTACGGCAGATTGGCAACGCGAGAATTGCAGCCATACACAGTGCCAAAGGATCTTCTTGGCAGGTAATTTTTACCGAGTGGAGCTAAAACAGAATCGGCTTGCAAGTGTTTCAGTGCATAAGGCAATAGGGCGATTCTTTGGTAAATTTTCTCTTCTCCGAACTTGTGTTGTTCGATTTCACAAACTATTTACGTCCAAAAGGATCTGTCTCAGCACCAGATGAAAATCTTTCCCTTTCATTACGTTAAAATATGGTTAGCCGGAAGTTAGCGCCCTGTCCCGATTCAAAAAATTAGCGTGATTACCTCGTAGTACGTGTACTCTGGAACAAACTTTATGGAATTCTTATATCTGCTCCGTGTCTAAGTCCAGCCACCGCAAAATAGACCTCCAACTCGGCGTCTCACATGAACTTTAATTTTCCAATGAGGACACAATTTCCTCTCTACCAATCTCTGAACTCCTATTCGTTTGCTAGGAGAGTTGCATTGCTCAGAAGGCTAGATGTGTTGGTTATTTGCCATCTCTGTGATGTGAAATTCAGTCAACGTTTGCTCATGTGTGATGATAAAAATAGAACAGGCACCAAGCACTGAAAAGTGTGAAGAGGAGAGTGGCTCAGGGGGAGAGAAATTTGTTATCTTTACAGGGGGAAATGTCAAGTTTTCCTGTTGAAGCTTGCTTTTCAGGTGTTTCAAAGAGCGGTTATTTATTGACCTAAATACAGTGAAACCTCGATATTGAGTACTCTTTTATTAAGTTTACATTGATATTAAGTATGAACTTGGCATTCACGGATTCATTATTCTTCTGTCATTTCATCATTCAGATAGACCTCGATATTAAATGTATCTCATTATTATGAACATGTAATTTTTTTCCCTGCACGAAGATGTACTTTGTATCGAGGTTCTCCCGTATTGGATATAAATGTGAACAGAAACTTGTTCAAACTACCTCCACAATATGTTTAGTGATTGGCCTCCATTTCAGACCCTGATTTGTTCCATCTTTCTCTACCAGGGGCCCCAGTAATCATGTCTATGCCTCATTTCTTGGGTTGTGACAAAGACATTGTGAATTCGGTGGTAGGTCTTCACCCACAGCAAGATGAACATGAAAGCTTCTTATCCATAGAACCTGTGAGTAACTTTTCTCTATTGTCAAATATGTACGTGTCTTTCAGTATTGACTTAACAACTGTAAATGATGCAATTTCCTTGTTTGCTACAGAAGTTATGAACAGATGTGTCAGTGCCTGAGATATTTTCAGCGTTCATAACATGATGATAAACTTCTTTCATCCAGTTCATACATGAACGTTGTGGATTTAAGTTTGAAGTGATGCTGATACTTATCAATCTGTTAAATAATGAAAATACTGTACATATTTTTGTACGTATCTGCAGCTTCAAAATTTGTCTTTTATCATTATCTTCATGGATGAAAATTGTCTCATTAGACTACGTAAACGCAGGTTTAAGAAAAGTAAAGAAAGTGCGTCACTGTGTGTCTTCCTTGGCTCTTATATTCAATCTCTTGATTTTACATTTGATACTTACTTAGAAATGTACAATGGTAAGGAATTCGAATCAAAAGATACATACATATTATAATGAGAAATACTTTTGTATATTATCATACATAACATTTCAGTAAGTTTCATGAAAATGTATCAGAATTGTCTGAAATCTACTGCAGCTCATGATTCTCTAACGCAATGAAATTTCACAATTCACAATTTAGAGAATGAATATTTTATTACAGCCAGCCGCTCTCACTCTCTGCCTCTTAGCTGTGGTCTCCCTAGAATGAATTGCCCACCTCAGAGACTTCTCAACAATCGAAACGTATAATTATTTCCTTAGATAAGGAACACTAATGCGAAAGTTGGTTTGGTCCATGTGGCGTGACGAAAGGGGCCGCCCTCGTATTTTCTGGGCGGTCCTTATCAAAGGGCGTATCAGGGGAACATTTTTGATTGGTGCGTGTCAGTCACAGTGAGGAAGAATGCATACCTACTAGAGGTTCGTTCGAAATGTGACGCCTTTTGTCATAACCGAAAAGAAAACTCAGCAACACGGCTGCAACTATCTATATAGTTTTCGAATATGTTGGTTGACCGTTTTATCAACGGCCTTGTGTAGGAGGAAGATGTGGTAAGAATTAGTGGTAGTATATATGGTAAAACATGAGACAAAGATATAATTATAGCAAACACCACTCGCAAGTCAGTGCATTATATTCTATCTCTTCCGCATTAGTCACAGCCATCTTGACTTGCTTAGAGACTGATACTTCCTTTGTTAAGGAAAGGGCGTGGCTTGCTCTCTCGGCTACGTCACAGACACCAAACAGACTCAGCCCTGTGAATGTAAAGAATACTCTAGTAGAATGCCAGCCTAGATGTTCTGTTGTTCTTGTTTGATGTTCTGTTTAGTTTCCTTTGGAGATAATGTATAATATCTTCAGTTCTGCTCGTAGGAGACTGTGGTATTAAAGGACACTCTCTGTTGTCCTCATACCGTTGGATACATTTTGCAACCTTGGAAGCCATCTGAATATTCAGTTCATAAAATAAACTCAGCAATGAAAGACCCGTGTCTCACTAATATGTTTCTTCTTCCCAGGACTGTTTCTGTTCAGTCTCCAAGAAAGGGGCCGTTCTTTTATTCTGTAGGCGGTTCTAAGCAAAGGAAATATCAGTATCTAAGCAAAGGAAATATCAGTATCTAAGCAAAGAAAATATCAGTATCTAAGCAAAGGAAATATCAGTATCTAAGCAAAGGAAATATCAGTATCTAAGCAAACCAAGAACGGTAGCTGCGATTAATTGGAGAAGCAAAAATTAATGTACAAACTTGCGAGTGGTGTTTGCTATCCTTATAATGATATTTATCTGATTCATTTGAATACTTACCACCGTTGATTCTTGTCATATCCTCCTCTGACACAAGGCGGTTAATAAAAAAGTTTCACTAACAAATTTGAAACCATAGATGATTGCCACCATTTCGCCGAGCTGCCACTTCCAGTCTTTGCAAAGACATTTCCATCAATCCTTTAGTAAGTGCACATACTTCCTCACAGTGACTAACGCGCAGCAAACAAAAAATGTATCTCAGGTTATTAATTGTAAATAAAATGTAAAAGGTTTGTTTTAGTTACTTATGATAGGCATGATATAATATCTTTTGAGACACCAGGCGTTAAATATCAGATGTACTGTCATATTTTCAGTTGACGGGCGTTACAATGCATGTTGGCAAAAAGTTGCAGGTGAATACATACATTGAACAGATAGAAGGATTTTGGTAGGTTCCTTTCACCAGCTCTCTCTCTCTCTCTCTCTCTCTCTCTCTCTCTCTCTCTCTCTCTCTCTCTCTCTCTTTCTCTTTCCAGTCTCCATCATCATCACCATCATCATTGTCTTCACACTTGATGAGTTTTTAGTTCAGGGTTTATACAGAGAGGGAACATTTTTTACTGAGAATTTACGAGATCGTTTTCAAGAATTTCTTACATCAGTATCATGCAATTTCTATGACGAGTATTTTTCCCATTTCCTGTTATCCTTCTCAACATGTATAAGAAAAGTGCCAGCAAGGAAAGCTTCTAAAACGTCCACACCTTTTGCCCGTCTGTTTCAGGGATACCTATGATGTTACCCCTGTCTATCTACCAGTCATGTGGATGAATGAGGTAAGTAGAGGTGTGTTTAGAC
>JAWQUT010000225.1:427735-444734 GCA_033807755.1 Ellobium chinense
TGGTGGTAAATATAATGAAGTTATGAAGCTATTTTTGCCAAATTTGGGCAACTTTTGGTGCAGTTTTTACCACTTTATGCATGCAAATGTTGCAGTTCTTGGTGCAAATTATGGGGGATTGAAATGCAATTTTCCGCAGAGACAGACCGTATCATAAGATAATATTGACATGAGGAGATAAACATTTTATTATGTTTTCAGACGCGTGATGTGTATTATTCAATTTATTAGTATATTATGAATTGAGATATATAAAATTGTAAATTTCTCTATGTGGTGAATAAAAGTCGTATTTTCATGGTCATATTGCAGAAGACTGCTATATTTCATATGTTCAAAATCCACATATTTTCTGGGCCAGATCACACACTTTTTGATTCACCCTCATAATGCATCCAAACATGAATTCTTGGCACTCATGTTGAACATGAAACTGCTGTGATCTGGGATTCATACGATGATTTCACTGAAAAAATTTTGGCACCAGGAACTTTGTTAGGTTAAATGACACGACACTGAATTTTGATAGATGCTGTATTACTATTATTATTATTATTATTATTATTATTGTCAGAATAAATCTTGTCTGGCTAAAGGCAGTGGAGGATATACTCTGAATGTGAGTAATAAGTGTCTTTACATGGCAGCAGCACTCTTTTCTCGCCAGGGAGTTGAGAAAGTCCTAAAGTGATCGGGTCTGCTGGAGTAATAATAGTGTGAAGTTCCGTGAGCAGATGCTAGCCTGTATACAAGATTTACAAACTACGTTACTATTATTGTTATTGTGATGATGAAGATGATGATGATGATGATTGTTAACACGTGTCGCATCAATATTTTCCTCTAGAGTGCCATTGTATCAGAGTCCGATGCGAATGAGTTCAGCAGCAAGGTGTATGACAAGATCACACTGACCAAGGCTGTCCAGTACTGTCTGATAGCCATTGGCTCTTTCCTGCTGGCTTGTGTGATTCTGACATTGCTCAAACAGACATTGTTTCCACAGGTGAGTTGACCTCCGGTTGAATGAGTCATTTCAAGACCAAATGTCAGAGAGTTCTTTCTGTTCTGTCCTGGCTGCAAACTTGGTGAACCTGAGACACTCCCATTATCTCACGATTGTTCAGAGTTCAATCCCCATAGTTACTGTGAATACACTGTATAGCAGTAAATGTACTCATTCTAGCTTGTGTCTGAGTAGAAGTGACAAAAGAGAGAAGACTATCTTTGGGAGTTTGGCAGTGATTCACTCATTTATTGTTGGTGATACATAGTCAAGCTATTGTAAATGGGTTTCAATATGCTGTAATTAATTTATATGGCCAAAGAGTACCTTCAAATAACTAGCTTTTTAATACTGTACATGCAGTCTGTATATGTGTCAACATGTTTGCCTCATGATATGACTAATATGAGCCCGATAGTTTGTGATACTCTTTTTAAGTGTATGCTTTTAGAGACACCGTTTATCTCAATATGCATGAAGGACCCAACCACAAAAACACCTATGAACATCCTCCCTGCGATGAAGGATCACTTGTCATGCACAATCACTTTTCCGCTTCCCCTTAAGTGTGGGCTCACATCACAAGTTTTACTGTACTTACCATCCCCTAGAATGGTCGCTCTGTCGCTGTATTTAAAGTTTTTCAGTTAATCATGGCAAGGGTCATTTATCAGTGGAGTACTGTATCATGATTTTCAACACTAATTTAACCGTGAAATTTGCTGACCCATATCAGTAACAAATTCTGCTGATTTAGCAAACTTCATTCAATCCAGCACGTGTGTGAAGCCTGCATCTTCTGTCTCAGATATTTTGTGTCAGTACTTTAGGCATTGGATTTTTGGGCCATTTTCTTCATTATTTACTTAGGCCATTGGTGTCATTGCTGCCCTCGGGGAAATCCTTTATTCAGTATTATTTCATTTCATTCACAGACTTCGAATCCAGGAGCTCATGATGATGACACAGAACCCTTATTGCATGAAGCAACGTCAACACGACACAGATGATATGAACAGGTCCTGTGTGGCTTACATTATCCCTAGCTAGATATAGAAGGTCTTACTCCAAATAATTCAGAGAGAAATATACGTCCTTACATATCAACACAGAGAATGTCATAACTTGTACAGTAAGAATTCATCCATACATAGAACGAAATACATTTTTAAGGGACTTTCAGTGACTGCTGTCTATATTGAAAGCGCAGTGTTGTGTGTGCTGATGAGTATGTCCTGTTCAGCTACAGAAAGCTTAAATATTGATATCTTTTATTGAATTGTAATGTGTAATATATTGAAATTTCATGTGCATTAAAAATAAAACTATTTGATTAAGCCTGGATATTATTCATAAAAATCTAGTATAAGATTCATGTGATAACATAGTACTTATGTTTCATATCAGTGATATTGTGTAATAATGACTGCATTGTGAACAATTATATATAT
The DNA here is from genome assembly GCA_033807755.1 of Ellobium chinense. Taxonomy (NCBI): domain Eukaryota; kingdom Metazoa; phylum Mollusca; class Gastropoda; order Ellobiida; family Ellobiidae; genus Ellobium; species Ellobium chinense. Next base: position 430,193 of record JAWQUT010000225.1, read on the forward strand.
ATGATTGTCTGTAGTGGTGCATTCTTAAACAAAAGTTTATTCATATACATATACTGCTAGTCATTAATTGACAGCTTGCACATGAACAGTGGAATCACTTACCATTGTAAGAATTACATTAGTACATCGGTGCCTTCTTGCACCCTTCATAGCGCTCAATATACAGAATTATTGTAGTTTTTACAGTGGTATAGAGATCCCATCGTTAATGCGCAAGCTCTCAAGTAACTCTGAAATACATGTAGTCTCCATATTGAAAGTTACTGAGGAAGGAGCTAGGAGTGATCCACAGAGGGTAGGAGGGGTGGGGGGNCTCATGATGATGACACAGAACCCTTATTGCATGAAGCAGCGTCAACACGACACAGATGATATGAACAAGTCCTGTGTGGCTTACATTATCCCTAGACAGATATAGAAGGTCTTACTCCGAATAATTCAGAGAGAAATATACGTCCTTACATATTAACACAGAGAATGTCATAACTTGTACAACAAGAAGTCATCCATACATAGAACCAAATACATTTTTAAGGGACTTTCAGTGACTGCTGTCTATATTGAAAGTGCAGTGTTGTGTGTACTGATGAGTATGTCCTGTTCAGCTAAAAAAAGCTTAATGATATCTTTTATTGAATTGTAATTTGCATTGCCAATATTGAATTTTCATGTGCATTAAAAATAAAACTATTTGATTAAGCCTGGATATTATCATAAAACTCTAGTGTAAGATACATGTGATAACATAGTACTTATGTTTCATATCACTGATATTGTGTAATAATGACTGCATTGTGAACAATTATATATATGACTGTGTGTAACAGTACATACTTAAACAAAAATGTGTATTCATATTCATATACTGCTAGTCATTAATTGACAGCTTGCACATGAACAGTGGAATCTCTTACCATTGTAAGAATTACATTAGTACATCGGTGCTGAATGCACTCTTCATAGCGTTCAATATGCAGAATTATTGTAGTTTCTACAGTGGTATAGAGATCCCATCGTTAATGCGCAAGCTCTCAAGTAACTCTGAAATAGTCTCCATACTGAAAGTTACTGAGGAAGGAGCTAGGAGTGATCCACAGAGGGTAGGAGGGGTGGGGGGAGGGGAGGGGGGTGCCTGTATCCAATCTATGATGTAACAGGGAACATATGGACCGCACCCTCTGAAGGTAGCACTCAGGATGGTGAACTTCCTGCCTCCAACTCCAAGATGGAGGAGGAGGAAGGGAACTATCATCTCTGGTTCTGCAACCACCAGAAGGAAAAGGGGAAAGCAGGGAGCATTCCACTCTCAGTGGTAGCCTAAGTCAGTATCCGAACAAGCTATCAGTTGCTAGGGCGACATAAATAAAACCAAAGCGATGATGATTGTGCCACGTGGACACTTTGGCCAAATTTTTGAATAAACGTATGATCACTGTGAAATGCACAAAATGCGTAGTCAAAGTGGCTTAGCCCTATATTATAAATCTGTGAATCAACAACTTGAAATTTTGGAATGAACACATTTGATCAGGGTATCAAGCCACTGCTTCCCTTTTTTATAAGAGGGGAACTAATGAAGAGTTGTTTATATGACAGGCAGTATATGTACACAGTGAGATATATTTCAGTTGTATAAGTTGTACAGTAGAACTCGCTTACCACGACAGTGCTTTACCTGAAATCTTAGTGAACTTGATACACTCTGCCAGAAAAGAAAACCCCCATCCAAAGGTCCTCTTTATTCAAAGTAAAAGTTTATGATTAACCCAAGAATGAGTTTCTGGGTACCTTGGATAACACAATAAGTGATGCTCTGCCAAGAGAGGATAACTTGATGGACATACAGTAGTAAAAAAACGAGCCACTATCACGTTTTTTTCACACCATATCCAGTGATGGTTTGGCATAAGGAGATTAAGTTGTCTGATGAATACTGTGTCAATCAAAGATGATGACAATATACACTGATCCTTTGCAACATGGACTGCTAGAAATTGGTCAAGACTGCCCAAGATATATCAGTGTCACCTAGAACAAGAAACATTGCCATCTCATATTTTTTTTGGTTATTTCCCCTTACCTTGTACTGTAAAGAAATCATACAAAATTAATCAGAATCAATCTGCCATGCGACAATTTGGACAGTCCCTTCATTTCCCTGTTAACAGAGTTCTACTGTATTTATCAAAAATGTGGTTTCATGTCTTTCGTATTTTGAGTGAAATGTGGCTTCTGTAATTAAAATGTATTCATTATATACATGTAATTAATACTGTATTGCAGTTTGTCCAGAAAGATATGTTCTATTTTTGTAATCATGACAGACAGGTTGAAAACTGATGAAATTCTACACAGCTGTAAGTTATCATGGGTGTTCAGGAGTTCATACCACCGAAATTTATGGAACTCTTTTCAAGTTTTAACATCACAGACGAGAAATGTTCATCTACCACTACTGAACTATTCACTATGTTATGTACATGTACTGACAAATCAGTTGAATAAGTGACATTTGCTGGCTATACTGTATCTGAGCCAATCCAAGAGCTGGTCAAATACAGTTTGTCGTGAAAAGTATCAGTGTAATTATAATACACACTGAATTGTCCTCTTTTCTAAGAGGCCTGCATCTTCTTCCTAGTTTCTTCATCTGTGCTTATCATGTAAAAAAGGCTGTTATCCTCAGTGCAGCCTGAAAGATTTTCTTTCCATCAGTGATGGGTGTGTGGATCAGCTCATCATTTTTCAACATTTACACTCAACAAATCAGTTTTGAATGACAAAATTTAAATTACAGTGGAGCACAGATAATGTGTACATCTTGGGACTGGCCAAAAGTGTATTTATAAATAGAAATACTTCGTTACCATACAAATACCCTTAGAGAAGAAAAATCTGGACCAGAAATACTGTAGTGTTCTTAGTATCCATGTTTACTAAATTGAACTTTACTGTATTCAGTGTGTTCCACTGTAGCTATACTGAACACAAAATTTCATTCATTGCACTTTAAAGTGAATGAACATAATCTTAACAAAAATGGTTTCGTGCTTTATAATAAATTCATTATATCTGTAAATAACTCCCATGTCCCATTATGAGAGTGAACATTTTGAAATGGCTCATACTGAAGATGAAAACTTGTTTTGGAGGATTTAGATTGGCTGCAACTTATCATAGACCTGTTAAGAGTAGCTTTTAAAAATGATCATTCCTACTGTTGTAACCACATCAAAAAGACTAAACAGCAGCCTAGTAAACTGTTTTCTTTATTCAAACCCTTTCCAGTACACTGAGAGGGAGAGAGACAGAGAGAGAGAGAGAGCAAGCAAGCGATGGAGAGAGAAGGGAGGGAGAAGGGCTAAGGAGAGAGAAATATGAAATACATAATGAAGTCCAGGATTATTTATTATTTTTTTCTTTAAAATACTATATACAGGCAGATCCTCATGTATTAACAAAACTAAAGCAAACAATTTTCCCACAAAAAGAATCAACTCTTCAAAACTGGATTTTCTGAATTTATTAGATATCATCATATCCGGGCATAATTCTGTAAAATTCCTTCACAACTTGATCACAACTTTCTAGTATAAAGTGATGAAAATCCGAGAATGTAAGTTCCTGTGATATTCATCATGCATACAAAAATTTCTCTTAAAGGCAGCCGTACATGACACAAGTTTGCCTGCTTGGTGGATGCCTTCAGGCTGCCTTAAAGGATATGCCTTGCGGCTCCCTGAGATTGTCTTGAGGCCAGCATGACCACCTAACTTTTGCACAGACATGACACAGTCCTAGCCTGTCTACAGCATGGTGTCTACCAGTCAAGTAGAAGTAGTGTTGGCAAGTTTAGCAGTGTTGTTGTTGCTGAAGAGAAGGAAGTGAGGGAGGTTCTAGTTTAAACAATAGCTTCTGCGCAGAAATAGCACACAAACAATCTAGGTATTCAACTTGATGCAAAAGAACACACGGACAGGCTGGTCTTGGTGAAATTTCTGGCGCATACAAAATTTACACAGGCCATGCTCAGATCTAGATTTTGTTGACTTGGCGCGGCCCGTGTGAGGCCTGTGCAGTCTGTATACATGCCACGAGGAGGCCATGCACAAGCAGACCTCAAGGCAAACCTGTGTTATGCATGGCCCCCATATGAGCAGGACCCTTGCCTATCTGGTTTTTGTTGTCTATAGTATTCTAGATATTCCAAGCTCTCNCCCTCTTTCGAAAACAGTCTGACCGATGTCTTCTCAAAATGTCGGGCTGCAGTGTTTTTATTATTTATGATAATAATTTTTGCTGTGTCTGATTTTTCAGGCTGAAACGGTAGGGTCTAACCGTCGGGTTCCAGCATTAGAGTGAATCAACCCTAATTGTGCCGGCTGACATTATTTCAGAGAGCTACAGATTTTACCACTTCCTTACTTCATTATTGAGGTGTAGCCTACTTAACACTGAGGTTCATTTAAATGATGAAATAATCAAATAATAATGAATTGATGCATATGAAAGTCCTGGTTAACAATGGGGTACACTTATTAAATGAGTACTAAATTGAGGTTCCACTGTACAATGAACAAATGTTATTGTGAGATTGTGTGAGCTGATATATAGTCTACATAACATCAGATTCTAAAAAAATTTAGATTAAAAAATCATATTGCAACATTCTTGTAAGCTTGAAAGGATCACTTCCTTATAAATGTGAGAGATTGTCATTTCTGAAGTCATCATTAAAACTTCAATAAAAAATGTGTCTTTAATGCATGAAAAAATATACTTAGTATCCAGACAGGTCTCAAGAATGAAGTGATAGAATAATAATGAACATACTGTATAAACTCATGCACAAGTTGATAATGAGAATAAACTTTCCTGACAGTTCAGGGAACTAGACTACTGTATTGCTGGATCTGTTTTATTATACTCTGCTGTCTGAGAAATGGGAAAAGGTTTTACTACAAACAAAAGGAGGTGATTCACTCAAATCCCTACTAGCCTACAAACCACAGCGGAAATAGGGTTCATGCTCCAATTTGGAATTCACTTCCAAGGAGAAATTTTGGGCGATTTTTACACTTTTCCAGGAGAAAAATCTGGCACTTTGGGGATCAGTTTTCAGTGCTGGGTATGCCAGCCACAAAAACCAGCATTTTTTTTTTTGACAGCAAAAATTTTCCAAAAGATTCCAGGAGGAAATGACAGACTAAGATATCCAAGAGATTTTCTTTACAAAGCAGATTCAAGAGAAAAAAATTGCAAAATTCCAGGAGGAACAAACCTGTACTAGACTGCAAGTACTGGACTAACCATGGGTAAATTAGTACCTTAAAGAGATTAACGGGATGAAAAAACTTACTAAGAACAAGCATACTTGTTAAGAATTTGTATATATGTATTATTATGTACATATTAGCCAAAAAATAATTACAGTGAAACACATTTAATATGGACACGCTAACAATGTAAATAGGATACTGAGTAGAGCGTTGTTTGTCCCTGTTTTTATTCTCCAGGGGTACATGTATGGTTAATACATATTTCTATTAATAATTACACTTTTGGTTGGGCTCAATGTCTATGCATTACCAGTCCTCCACCGTACTAGAAACAAAAAGAAAAATCAAGACCAAAAATGCTATACTCAGTATCTGTGTTTATGTACAAAAGCTTTTCCATATTAAGGATGCTCCATTGGAAGTTTTCTGAACGCGACCTCCTACATTTCTGTAGAGATACTGTGTTATGACTTATAACTTGCTTGTCAGAAACTTGCACACCAGGTGAGTTTCATGATGCTGGTCTAACCAACTGAAATTCATGTGCAGTCTGATCAAGAACAAATTTTTCTGACTAGACATGACTCATACCCTGAACATTCCAACTGCAAACATCTACACAGTCATGGCACAAATACAACAACAGAAATCTACCTTTGTAAAAACCAGTCAAAACCATTGTCTGCTTACAAAAACAAGAATAAAAAGGTAATAAATCCCAGTCTCAGGGTAAGCAAGATTTACATGAAGATGTATCGAAGTAGTGGAAACCAAAAAACTGTAGCTCTGGAAGACTTGGACCATTTAGACTATGTGACTTCAAAGCTTGGTATGCAGGCAAGGTCAATTATTTCCTTTGAATGAACATCTCCGTGACAATTTCTTAAAGGGTCAACATCATTTCAACAAGGCCTCCCTACTCGGAGGGCTTTTCCAAGGTACGAGTATAAAGCATTTACACACCGTGGCTTCATCATCTAAGGCTGCAAATGGAGTGCCTTCACATTCCCCTCGTTTTCTTTGTGAAACCCACTTTGACTGTGAATCTGTGATGGGAGATCTATATAATCTCTAGTCGGCAATGGAGTGGCACCCATTCACTTTCCTCTCATTTTCACAACAGTTCCATGAAGATTGGCGTTTTAGCGCTGCAATAAAATTTCCCCTCTTTTTTGCCTCAACAAATTAAGTAATCGACATAGTCAAGCCTAGATCTAGACCTAGTGGAGGCAGTGTGCAGTGTAGTGTGTTGTCCACTTTTCAATGGAGGATCCAACCAATTCTAGAAGCAATCGAAATGTGGGTGGTTTCGTCCTTAAATATGAGACATATTAACTGTTGTCTTCATCATTTAAAACTTCATCAAGCAAATGATGATATTCACCATAACGTTCCCTTTTCTGAAATATATTGTGGACCCAATAATTTGTCTTCTGCAATGGCGTCTTTTCTTTAACAAGAAGAGCAACAAGAGCTGTATCGCCAACACACATTGCACTTCCATCTTGGAATGTCTATGTGGATCTCGAATGAAAAGCGAAACAGGTGCGCTCTGTTTGCATATATCTGACTCGATTTCTACTCTCCCAAAATTATGAGGGGAATGTGAAGGTACTCCGTTTACAGCCTAACTTCCACTACAGCACAGTATGATATTCTCCTTGTCTCTACAAGGACACCACATTCATATAACATTCTGTCTGCTGCAGGAGATCTGATTCCTTTTCATCTTGCTGCGGGCATTTGCTGTCACTAACTTCTATAAATGTGATGTGTAATATTCTTCCTGTCTATAAATGACAAACATCATCATTGAAAGGAGAACAACCACCTGTGAAATGTGATAGTCTGATGAGGTCGAAGTGAAGGAGAAGGTTCATTCTATTTACACTGAATTCACTTCCTCTCATCAAAAACCAGAACTGGAAGAAAGTGAGCAGAATTAAGAATCACTAGTCTATGTTTCAAAGCCCTCATTCCGTGGTTCACTGACTTTGAAATAGTAACATGAAATAATTATGTATTCCTCTTCCTGGAAACCAAACTGAAGCCAAACTCTGGTTTCTATAAAAGTTATAAGGATGACATTCTGAATAACATAAAACTAAAACATGTGAAAGCAAATTTATTACCCTTAATATCTCCCTCATTTAAATAAAACATTCAATTATTATGGAGATGTGGAGTTCTGAGGTCCTCTTTCAATTATGGCTAGTACCCCATTAAAACAAAACAGTTGCCCGACAGTTTTGTCTTTGTTGTATCATTGAGTTGGGTTTCCCCGAGCCCTACCGCACTGGGGCAAAACTGTCTCCCGATGTTCATCTCCTGCATCTCTAGTGTAGTAGTCTAGTCTAGATCTGTGTTAAACATGGATGCAACAGACGTTGCTTGTGCTTGTGCTCTGATTTTTTTCCATTGAAAAAAGGAAACGTAAAAAAAGATTTTGGGTTCATCCCATTACCAGTCGCCAATTGCTCAAAGGGCAATTTTACAGCCTATACCAGGATCTGAGATGTCACTAAAAATATTTTTTTCGGATATTATAGATTGAGCAAGGAAAGTTTTGATGATCTTCTTTCTGTACCACCTCAGGAGAGATTGTCTGTGGGAACAAGGGGGTAAATTGGGGTCAACACAACAGTCCACTCTTGGTGCGGTAGGATTCTCTCTTGTCCCATGGGTACAAATCAGTCTTGAGATAGTCTGGTCGGGCTCAGTTCGTGCCCCGGCACAACTTTCCACAACTAATTAGTTGTGTTGTGGTGGTGTGGTAGGCTCCTCTCTTATTTTCATTGTCAACAATTCACCTTGCAACAGAGACAAAACTGTCAGCTGACTGTTTTGTTTTAGTATGGTACTAGCCTTAGTCCTAATAACACAACAGTTGTTGTGAGTCAAGTGGTTAGTAGATCACAGCTGGAGTTGCCGTACATAAGCAGTTAATAATTATCTGTTTCACTGTCAAATTATTTGATTTGACCAAGGTAAATGAAGCTTCTGATTGCTCACCCAGAACGCTGTACACTTTCCTCTTCAGCTGCCAAGACTGATTGAAATAGTTTACCTTTCTGTTGCTTTGAAGTGGAATGTCTATAACTGAGGTCATGATTTTGCTAATTTGACAAAGTTATTTCCCTTGTTTCACTGATATTGGGCCGGTAGTGACTAGGTGGCAAAATGGTTAACCTTTTCATGTTGCACCCCAAACAAACACACTTCACACTGTGCTGCTCAATGATTGTGTGATGTTCAATCTGACATTTCACACTGACCTGTGGCTGTACAAATGTTTTGATCTGAAATTTTGCACAACACAGCAAACTGTAAACAGTCTATTGTTTCAAGCGTGAATATTTGTGTATAATTTTTTATCTAATTTATCAACAAGCAACTAGTTTTGTGTGAAAAAAGAAAGATTGAATACTACTTTCTTAGTTTTTATTTTTTTGGTAGAATCATTTATCAGTAATGTGTATCCTGGGCCTTTTTCCCTTGAGCGCGCCGCATATTGAGGGAGTAGAGGGCTAGTGCAGGGTGTGATGTGAAAAGATTAAGCTCTGTTTAATCATTTTTCATGAAAAGTGAGAAAATGCTGTCCAAGCTCCCCTCAAATTCTATTTCCAGCCAAAACTACACTCCTCCCTGGTGTCATCTGATCCCTGGTGTCATCTGATCCCTGATGCCATCTGATACCTGGTGCCATCTGATTCCTGATGCCATCTGATTCCTGGTGTCATCTTATTCCTCGTGTCATCTGATCCCTGGTGTCATCTGATCCCTGGTGCTTCTTCCCGACTGCTGAAAAGCTCCCAGTACTCCTGGTCCGGGCAGCTTCCAACCAATGACTCACAACCCGCCAACAGTTCTTGAATATCCATCACATGAAATGAAGGCACGTGAGAATCACCCGTCTTTGCAGCAGATATATTCTGGAACAAGGAAGGAAAAAAAAATAGAATGTCAGTTTGATTTAAACTTGTACTACCCACTGACTGCTGGTAATTTTAAAAGTCAAAAGATTACAAACAACAAAAAAAACCATAAAAAAATGGCTTTGCACAGTCCCTGGCATACAATTTGCTATCAAGCTTTAGTATGGATTCATAATTTCTCAGTGTCTGTATGCATTGTCATGAAGTTGATGTGGACACTTGTCTTTTAAAAGATAAAAATGTCCACAGTGCAACAAACAAAATGTAAATATAATTCCATTCCTCACTGGTTTTCAAGTTGATATACTTTGGACCCAAGCTCCGGAATGCTTTGCCTCTTAGTCTTAGGACTTTAAAAGACAAATTAGAAATTCAAACTACAAAAAAAAAACCTTCTCTAACCCTATGGTTGGTCCTACTGCACCGAACAGAACTTTGGGGATTTCAGATGAGCAAACTGAGAGTTCCTTACACAATGGTATTCCATATATATTTTGTTCTATTTGGGTCATGAGAAACGGTGGTTGCAATATGGAAGTCAAATACATGTACGTCAAAATCATGAATAGTTGTCTCTGAAACTAAGCAGTCACGGCAAGTGGTCACAACATACAAGTCGTTGTCAGATCAGGTGGGACTGTATTTCACAAAGTTCAAACCATCCACATCCTGTGACATTGACTCTACATACATTTCCCCCTGTGCACTCACAATCAAAGACTGCGTTCAGTGATGCAGAAAAACACAGACATTGGCTAAATACTTATATTATATACCTAATATGTAGGTATACAGTATAGCGAGGTCCACATGAATAATGGAATGATACAGTAATAATGAATCTGTACACGTAAAGTTTATACGTAATAACAAGGTGTAAATATTAAAAGTGTAATTAATATCAAGGCCCCACTGCACAGTGGAACTTGATAATAACACAATCATCTTTAGGACAAAGTTTGGAGGGCTCACTGATACAAATTTGTGTTATCCTGAATGCTTTTTATTAGGAACAAAGCAGTTAAGGCTGTTGAATGAAACTGTACTAAGCAGGAAAGGGTATTAAGTAATAATTATGGTACCATTTTGTCACTGTGCTCATAATAAAATATGAAATGTTCAAAAGAATTAACACTCATTCATAACACTGATGAGGGATTGAGGAGGAGGGGCATGTACCACGGATTTCACTTTACTCATTTTCAATGGCAGACACGAGAAAATCCAAATCATTATGCCCTATGAGACCACTCTGTTGCAGCCCATCTTTTCTAACGTATTTGACTATAATATAAAAGCTATCATTGCTTGCTTCAACCTACTTCATTTTGACAGTTTTCTAATGAAGGCTGACCAGCTCTGCTTGAAAATAAACCGAGAATGTGTGCACAGCAGATGTGGCAGAAGAAAGCTTAGGTGGACGGGAATGCCTGAGAAGGCAATTCATGTTGGAATGGATGAAGGGTTTATTCACAATGTAGTATGATGCTGAGGGTTGCCAGTCTTATCTCTTTATCTCTCACTTCTATCAGGAGCTTTGCAAAAATCTCTGCAATTTCATTCATAGCATGATGACAAACATGGTCTTCTATGCTAGAATCTCATCAGCACTTATTACATGTATAAATGATGTAGTGAAGTTTAATGTGTACGTTCCTCTTTGTTCATCTCTTACTGAAATAAATAATAACATTATATGTTTGTAAGAACTACAGATTTTCTGTCTTTCTGTCATCATCTTCACAAACACGAGTTCAGTTCAACCGCCTATCAAGTAATGTAGGTAGAACTCTGTTAACACGAAAGTGAAAGGACTGGTCAAATCATTGCAGGTTAAACCAGTTTTGTGTTTACCCTCTATAATACAATATAAGGAAAAAATAAGTGAAGAAATGTCAGATGACACTGTTTCTAGGTGGTGGCTTTGACGGCCATGACTGTTTATATCAGTGCATGTTGTCACAATCAGCAAATGTTGTCATCATCTTTGATTAATGCAATATTCACCACAGGACCAATCTCATCTCCATGTGCCAGACACCATCAATGGACATGGGGTGGAAGAACTACTACAGCAGCAGCTCGTTGTTTTTCCTCTCTCTGGCGCTTTTCATCTCCCGCTGGTGCAGCACTAATCATGTTATCAAAGATTCCCTGAACCTCGTTGTTGGGTTGATCATAAAATTTTACTATGAGTAAACACAGCCTTTGGAAGGGGATTAACTTTTCTATTACTGTAGTTTAACTGTGATTTCAGGAAAAACACTGTGGTGTTAAGTGGGTTCTACTGTACATGTATTCCACATGACTTGAAGAGAAGAAAAGGGGCATTCACAAGGAGACAGCACCTACCCAAAAGCTTTGTTAACCTGATCAAAGAGAAAATTCCCACCAAACTCCCACTTTATTCACAGTCTATATTCTCTTTATGTTGTTGCATTTTGTGTCAATGAAATGTAAAGTTGTGTTTGGCCTATGGCCTAATAAATAAATAAATAAAATAAAAAATAAAGACAGTAAAATATTTTCAGTAACCCAACAGCGTTTCAGAGAAACTTTGATAACATGACAACCGTTCTGCAGGCAAGAAATGAAAAAAAACGAGTTGTTGCTGTCACTAGCTTCCCATCCCATGTCCATTCGTGGTTAGTGTGTGGAAATTACATTCAATATTGTGTCAGTCATGGATGATGACAATGTACAGCGATTTCTGACAACAAGCACTTTGACAGCACAAAATACTAATCTTGACACTCGCAATTATAGTGAAAGACTATCATTTCCCTTATATTACATTGTTAGCGCTACCATCTTTTTGATTAAACCAGTACTATGAATGGATAACACAAAACTTTCTTGGCACACCAAGATTTGGCCTGTCCCTTGAATTTCATGTTAACAGGATTCTACTGTGATATCCTAAGTCAACACAGACAATGGACAGAGCCAAGTTTTGGTAAGCCTTACATTTCTCATGTGGTCTGTGGTGTTTATTTATAAAATATTACATGGACGCTACTGAAAATATGACCATGCTTTGTCACTGTCTGGGGGTGAAGGTCAAGGGGTGAAGGTCAAGGGGTGAAAGTCAGACAATCCAAACTGTAGCTCTATGGTCATCATGACATCATACCTGCAAATCTTACTCACTGAGAAAACACTGGATAANAAAGAGAGTAAAATATTTTCAGCAACCCAACAGCGTTTCAGAGAAACTTTGATAACATGACAACCGTTTTGCAGGCAAGAAATGGAAAAAAAAACCGAGTTGTTGCTGTCACTAGCTTCCCATCCCATGTCGATTTGTGGTTAGTATGTGGAAATTACATTCAATATTGTGTCAGTCATGGATGATGACAATGTACAGCAATTTCTGACAACAAGCACTTTGACAGCACAACATATACTGATCTTGACACTCGCAATTATAGTGAAAGACTATCATTTCCCTTATACAGTATTACATTGTTAAACCTATCATCCTTTTGATTAAACCAGTACTGTACTTTGAATGGATAACACAAAACTTTCTTGGCCTACCAAGATTTTTCCTGTCCCTTGAATTTCATGTTAACAGGATTTTACTGTATGTGATATCTTAAGTCAACACACAGACAATGGACAGAGCCAGGTTTTGGTAAGCCTTACATTTCTCATGTGGTCTGTGGTGTTTATTTATAAAATATTACATGGACGCTACTGAAAACAAGACCATGCTTTGTCACTGTCTGGGGGTGAAGGTCAAGGAGTGAAGGTCAAGAGGTGAAAGTCAGACTATCCAAACTGTAGCTCTATGGTCATCATGACATCATACTTGCAAATCTTACTCACTGAGAAAACACTGGATAATATGCATCAAACAAAAAGGATGCTTTGTTCCAAGATAATGCATAGAAACAAAAATCAGTGAGCTCCAAAGGGAATCGTATTGTGTACTGTAGGTGAGTTGATGATGAGAATCAGATGGCTGAAGTTAATTACTCCAAAAGGATTCCGGGATCATTTGGGAAAATTCAAAAAAAAAATTGTTGAAGTTGGATGCACAGGAAACGTAGGTGAAGATTTTGGTGGCCTTTTATGATAAGAGAGAAATCCATGAGGAATAATGAATGTACAACATATTAATCAAGGATGGCAGAAGCTGACAGCAAATTTTTGGAAACCAAGATCAACGATTTCGTCCTTGTTAATTGTGGAGGTTGATTTGTCACTTTTTCTGCTCAAGTGTCTTGTTAAATAAAATTCCTGGCGTTTCAGATCTGTTTTCTGATTTTCCAAAATTTCTGGCATTTTGCTATCCCTGATCAATAACAGGCAAATATGAAAATAAATCCTGATACAGATATTTACTGACATTAAAAGACTCCAGGCTGTTCACAAAATGAAACGCGTCAGCCAAATTTGTGTCATGTAACGGAAAAACATGCGGTTTTCACCTAAATTCGTAGAAATATACACGAAAGGTAACTATACACATTAGTCCTCTTTATTTTATTTACCCTTTTTAAAAAAAAAGAATGTGTATAGCAACGAAATACAATCTCCGATAGATCTTTTCAATCCGCCCGATTCACCAATCGTCCAACATTTTCACGGAGTCTAATGCATTCTTCTATGATGTTTTTCGGTGCGCTAGGTATTCTTCCACCGCTGGTGCGTTGCCTGCCTGTCCATTTGTAAAATGGGGTGTTAGTCTTGTTGTACATAATCTACCCATAAACAAAAGAAGAGTGTTTTTCCAGAACTCAATATCAGGTTCCTGAACATTTTTTTAATAAAGGGAAATAACATGAAGGTGACTGTTCTTTGCATGTGTATCGTATATTTGATGACAAATCCTGAAAGAATGCAGATTTCAAGCTCAGTTTTGCTTTGAATGAATTAACAAAGAAATGTATCTCTGAGAACACTTACGCATTAGAGCTGAGGTGTCCCAAAAATATTCTGATGACGTCATCCGCGAGCTAAAGTTGTTTTATTTCGGGATTACTAACAGCCATAGAAGGACAAGAATATTTTGAAAAACATGTTTCTCTTTATGTAATGATTCCAGCCGTGAAAAAACTCAGAAAAATTGAAAGCCATCATGATGACCAAAGTATCTTGGTGTACCTTCATGCCAACTTTGAAGTCTGTAGCCATTGTTGTTTGTTTGAAAAAGTGACACATATATTTAGAAGATTAACTAGTATTTTGATGAAAGGATGTTTACTATGTCTTCAGAAAACACTCCTAATTTTATCTAGCTTAGTCCTGGTCTTGGGGCACACTTTAAAAAAAAACAACACAAGAGTTTCTTTTCCTAACAGTACCCTTCAGCCCCCCCCC
>JAWQUT010000225.1:470651-485861 GCA_033807755.1 Ellobium chinense
GGGGTTTAACACCACATGCAGGCTCCTCCGTCTTCTAATTTCTGGAAACTAAATTTATATCAGGCAATCCTTCCAAGTGTTAAAGGGAGAAATATACTGGAAATAAACAGCTCTGCTAGATCTTCTTACAACCGAAATAAGTGCAAGGCGGTCTGTTGGTGTGCAAGGCGGTGTTGGTATATGGACACGAAGAAAGGAGTTTGTATATTTTTATTTTGAAAAAGAAAATAAATATCATTAATTAAATTTGTTGCTTTGCCTGATTACAATCAAGATAATCCTCTGTATTGTTTGTACAATTAGAATGATATCCAGTTCTTAAATAAATAGCAGAGAAACCAGGATAGAGAAAAGAGCAAAAAAAAAAAGGGGGGGGGGAGAAGGGATGCTTTTATACCACAAAGATTATCCTTTGAGATAATCGTTCCCATAACCTGCATTAACAAACGTCGCTGCCGCAGTAAAGCGCGCCAAAACCTGATAACATCTTCCCTCCCAATGCTCGTTATCCCGCTCGCCGACACCTCAACAGACGGCTGGGCGGGCACTCGCAATTGATCCGGGCGGGGCTAAGCACCCAAGGGACGCTACTCGGCTCGCGGGATCGATACGCCATTGGTGGGCGGGCGAGAAATGTCAGTGACGTCACAGTCGAGGCACGTGCTCGGAAACTCCCCGCGCGGGTTTCGTTTTTCACGGGATTTTTAACTAACAGAAACATTTCGTAGAAGTCTGAAGTGAATCGCTGTGTGTTCAAAGTCTGAGATGCTCAGAGTCACTGCTCATTTTGGTTAACGGCATAGTTCACTCCAGGCATCCCTGGCTTTCCATTGTTCTCATACGGGACTAAGTCTATTTGCAGGATATCTGGTACACGGTGTGTTTACAACTGGAATTCGCGTGTGTGGCGGTGTTTTGTAATTATGGGGAAAAAAAAAATGAGCCGATGCAATGCATGTTAACTGTTCACAGAAAAGAACCCAGCGCTAGTCTATGTCTATGCGCTGATTATTTTAATTTCTGAAGCTGTAGCAAACCATGGAAAATAGAAATTTACTGTTAACGGTGTCCCAATCACTTGTGGGAAATGCAGACTAGTCTAAACAATTGTTTAGGTAAATAAGACACAAACATTGTCTGGTTTTGGCGGTTGATGTGACAGCCAGTATGAGGAATGCATTCACAAACATTATGTAAGGTATTGTTTTCTTTCCTCGCTGTGAATACACAACAGATCGGTTTCAACAAGCATGCGGTGCCATTACACGACTGAGTTGGCTTTATCTAACGTCGACTAGGGCTACGTGACCCTATTTGCGGAGAGCCATGATACTTAATGGAATTAGACTAGGACTAGGAGACAGACGAAATCTCTGTTCAATGTTCAACGGCTCAGCAATCATCAGTCTCACACTGTTGAAACAGATTCAAGAATTTTAATTGTTGTAATAATTATGCAAATAATTATCATTCGGACGTACAACCGGCGGAACCCACTGTCTGTCTTGTGACCCGTGTTGTAGACCAGTGCACTGATGTAGATGTCTGGTGCACTGATGTAGATGTCTGGTGATCTGATGTAGATGTCTGGTTATTCTAAGTAGTTTGACTAAGAGTAGGCCCAGAGTAGATCATAAATAGATAGTAAAATCTCTCATTCGGATAGCGAGGCAACAGAAGATTGTCAGTTCAAAGGAAAAAATACGCCCGTCTAGCAACTCAAACTGTTTGGTTTCCTGACACTCCAGTCGGGCTGGGCCACACTTGGGTCATAGCTCCCAACCAAGTGGCTTTTTTTTTGGGGGGGGGGGGGGGNTTTTTGGGGGGGGGGGGGGGGGTAAATTCTTGGTTTACTCCCCCAAAAAATTAGTTTTGATTAAAAAAAACCTCTAGTAATAGGAAGAGTGGTCGATAAGAACTAAGATTCAGTCCACAACACAATTTGTGAGGTTCAAATGAAACTTCTAACCTCTCAAATTCTGATGTTAGACATTTACATTTCAAGATTGAAGCCACATGTGTCTGTAAAAGGCACACACTATACCGTATCCTGTACCATCACCCGTATTAGATCGTGTCAATGATAAGTGGATTGACCACCCTGGCCTAAAAATGCCTTTTCATGTATGCAACATTTTTTTGCTTTGATCATGTCCAGTTGTTCTCTAAGGCCTGGTCTAAGGCCTTGTCTATAGGGAGATGTCTGCCAAGTGCCATCAGCTACTTGAGTGTTGTAAATTTTCGATGGCTGAACGTGAAGCGCAGCTCATACTGTAGACTGTAGTATTTTATCTTTTTTATGTACACGAACTATGACAATATCAAGTATGTGTCTGTCCTCATGTTATGAATTATTACACTGTAGAAATTCAATTTTGTTTATAATTCAATTCAATTTATTCAAACGAATCCAGGTTACACAGTGACATATGGGTGGTCAAACGTGATAACGCATGGCAGTACAGAGATAAAACATTATAACCGCATATAATCATAGACTAGATAAAACAACAAATTACTTACTATTCACACCCGTAATAGGCTTTGTGAGTTTTATGACAGATGGCGGAGAGCTTCACTTTTGCTGCGAGAACTAAAAATAACAAAGTGTTTATCCAGCAGATTGAGCTTTTAATTCTGAGGAATATTTGGTCCTAATTATACTGATTGTTTTATTTGTTTTTATCATTTCCTGGAAAAGAACTGTGAGTGTTAGGAATAATCGAGAAATTTCAAAGAAACTGACAGTCAATTCATTACATACAAACTTAGTTTTGCAGCTAACGACAGGTTGTCAGTAGATAAGTTAAACTTTTGTTTGTTTGTTAGTTTGTTTTTTATGTTTGTTTATTTGTTTCCTATAACGATCACATGAGTTATATTTTGCATTTTTATTTTATCTCCCTCAGATCAAGAAAGCAAGACCCGAGACACAATACTGATAGATAGAAAGGGGTAAATGTAAATTTCTAACTTGTAAATGGCCACATACAAGTAAATCACAGGAGTGTGGGAATGAAAACGTTTTAATGAAAACGATGACAATGAATTTGAAAAGTAAGTGTCCCGTACATTCATTGTGAATGTTATGCCTCATTACCGGGACACGTGATCAGTCAAGGTTTATTTCAAATAAGGCAACATACTCATGAAATAAGGCAAACCTTTTTCAGCGGATCTTGTAAAGGGTCAGAGAGGATTCGAGAGTGACATCCATCATGAGTCTTAGCGTGAGTAGTTACCCGCAGAGCTACTCACATCACCCACATCACCATCAGCCACATCACTACCACCACCCACACCACCCACTGCAGAATGGCGGGATGGCTGCACCCGGCCCTGGTGCCGGCATGCCCTCCCCGGGCACCCCACACGACTTCTACCCTGGCTACCCACACCATCAGATGAGCCGTTACCCGGATCATCCAGATTCCGCCACTGCTGCAGCGGCGGCGGCCGTGGCCGCGTCTGGGGGTTACTTCCCTAACTGGATGTTGTCTCCACCTCACGAGTTGACCGGCGTGTCTGGGCACATTCCTGACGGCTATCACACCTTCGGGGCGCCTGGCTCCAACTCACCCGGCGGCTCCCACTATCAGTCTTTCATACAGTACGAGAACGGTGTCCCCATCCGCTGTATCAAACGACGCGTCACAGCCAACAAAAAGGAGAGGAGAAGAACTCTTAGCATCAACAACGCCTTCGCCCAACTCCGGGGCTGCATTCCCAACGTCCCGTCGGACACCAAACTCTCCAAGATCAAAACTCTGAGACTGGCAACCAGCTACATTTCCTACCTCATGGACATCCTGGCCAAGGATGACCCCGAGTTGTCCAGAACAGGCTTCAAAGCCGAACTCACCAAGAAAGTGGCCTCCAGCCAGTCAGGGGCGGCGGCTGTGGGGTGTAACGCCAACAATACCTCCCCCGCCGTCACAGTGAACAACAAGACTGATGGAACGGTGACTTCCGCTATCTCTCAGGCCAGGACAATACTGGAGCGGAATGAGGAAAAACGGAAACGAGAATCGGTGAGTACTGAGTACAATGTACACTTGAACCCAGCTGTAACTACCACGCAAGAGCATAAAATGCGGTCGTTAGGAGCAGGTGGTCGTTAACAAACAACATTATCTGCTTATAGTTGTCGACTAGAGAGTGTTTCCCCCTGTGTTCGTTTGGTGTGGTGAAAACCACAAGAGCTCAAAGTTTGTTCTTCAGAATGGTGTTTGTTTAGACTAAGAGATTACACAAATCCAGACAGGAAGTCTCTTGAAAGAGCAACAGAGCAGCCTGTGCCGTCCGGGCCAAAAGAAAGTCTAGTAGCTCCAAAAGTTATAAAAATGGGCCAACATTTTTAGCACATTAATAATTAAGACATAGACTATGTAATCTATTATTATTGCATGTTTTGGTGATCTAGATACCATATTATTGTCAAAGCAACAAAAAAAAAAAATAAGAAAAAAGACGTGTTGGNGGGGGGGGGGGGGGTCATCATGTTAGACGTGAGTGGGACGTACATGTGTGTTTAATTGTTTAACTGTAATGTAATCACAGAGACTGGTAAATATTAGTAGACAATATCATATACTAATGTGCCAAAGATTTAGATGTATAGGATCTGAATTATTGAAAATATTAAACTTTGAAAGTAAGTAACCTTTTTTTATTTCCTGGCCAACCCTAAACATGGACAATATTTGGACTCTTGCGGACTAATCTCACAAACCTGACATTATTCACTGTAATTACAAGTCAAAACCAGTCAAACAAACAAGCAAACAAATAAACAAATAAATGTTAACTTCAGGCACATATCAGAACATGTCTTTACACTCAATTTAGGCCTGATGTGATAAGTGCGGTATTGAGACCGAAAATAGAAACGGAAAAATGTAGTCTAGATCTAGAACAAAAACCGTTGAAACTCTAATATATTTTTACCTGTAGATTTCTATGTATACGTAAATTTAAGCAAGTTTTTTTTACAAGCTTCAACTATGGACAGGACAGGTAAAATAGACGACACGTACAAGCGGACTTAACCATCCCGAGAGCCTAAGTCAGGAAAGAAAAAAATTATGTCTAGGTTCGCTGGCAGTGACTGTCAGTGCTAAACTTCAAGCCTCGGGTTCTTAGAATGACATTTATGCGCGCGAAACTTGCGCGTGAAAACGGTGGTACGCAGGCAGTGAATTAGTGGCAAGGTTAGGGTGAGTGCACCCTCCAGTTCGGTCGGACCACACAGTGAGCACTACAGATGCCTGGGTGTGAAGGTGGGGGTGACAGATGATACGTCCAGAGAAAGTCTTTCTCTCTCTCATCCTCTCTCCCCTCCTCTCTCTCTCTCTCTCTCTCTCTCTTCCCCCCCCCCCCCCCCCCCNCTCTCCTGAGTTTATGTCTTGATCTTGTCCGGTAATAAAAATGCCACCTTCGGAGTGACCTTTGCATTCCACGCTTTATTTCAGTCTATATCTTACTGTTTACCACGGCATTCAATACGGGGCTTTGCCAGAGCCTCAGTCTCTTCTTAAAGATGTGGAATATACGCAGGGGAAAATAACAACAACAACAACAACAACAACAACAACAACAACAACAACAACTATAACAAGTGGACCGCAGAGTATATTTCTTTCATGCACCAAGGCATACTTTATATTATAGGTTTTACTTAAAATGACCACGGATTCTGCTGATTTTGATTATTTCTCATTTAGTGCAACTCATTTTGACAGATCTCCAATCGATACTGCTACTGTGTGTAACAACATCATTTCTCTGACCATATAATACAGTGGTACATTTGTAATGATATGCCCTTAATGCTTGTATTTATTATAGAGGTGTTCTTAATATCCGGGTCCAGCTGAATAATGAAATGACCGGGGAACTACATAATCCGCTAGTGTTTTTTAGCATCCAGCTACTAAATGAGCTCCTGGTGAGATTCCACAATATGCACAATATTATGATGGTTTCCATGAGGTGTGGAGATCTTTAGTCTTTTAGTCCTGATCGTCTTCATCTCTTCTATATTTCTAGCTGTGAGCCGTACTGTTTTTTTTTTTTTTAAATTTCTTGTTTACTATTTCAACTGCTGATGTTAAATGGCGTCTGACTAGAAGTAATAAGTGAAAAGATTTCATCACTTCCCACTGGGGAGAACATTCGTTTTGATGCGAGTTTGCAAACTTTTGAGTTTTTGAAAATTATATTTATTTTCTCCACTTTATATTTTTAATTTTGACTGCACTCTCTGATCCACCCAGCTCTTAGTTTGATCTCACTCTCTGATCCACCCAGCTCTTCTTAGTTTGACTGCACTTTCTGATCCACCCAGCTCTTAGTTTGACCGCATTCTCTGATCCACCCAGCTCTTAGTTTGACCGCACTTTCTGATACACCCAGCTCTTAGTTTGATCTCACTCTCTGATCCACCCAAGGCGTAATATAGCCGTAATCGTGCTGACACGCCGTAAAACACAAACTCAACTCAACTCAACTCTGATCCACCCAGCTCTTCTTAGTTTGACTGCACTTTCTGATCCACCCAGCTCTTAGTTTGACCGCACTCTCTGATCCACCCAGCTCTTAGTTTGATCTCACTCTCTGATCCACCCAGCTCTTAGTTTGACCGCACTCTCTGATCCACCCAGCTCTTAGTTTGACCCCAATCTCCGATCCACCCAGCTCTTAGTTTGACCCCACTCTCTGATCCACCCAGCTCTTAGTTTGACCCCACTCTCTGATCCACCCAGCTCTTAGTTTGACCGCAATTTCTGATCCACTCAGCTCTTAATCTTACCGCGTCTGACACAGTCAGTACTTTTGACCAGTCATGTTCACTTGGTTCGTTTTCTTCTTTCCACGTCTGGCACCGTTGTTGGTAGCTTATAATTGTAATTCTTCCATTTTTGGTCTTGAACTGATATAATCCCAGACACACTGCGCCCTTTCCCCCNCCCCCCCCTCGTGTTTGACACGTTTAGGAAGTGCGAGTTCATTAGGCGTTCATCTCTTTGGAACTGTTTGTTGTTGTTGTTATTATTGTTGTTATTGTTGTTGTTGTCTTCCCTCTCTCTTTGTCTGTAAAGCCAAGAAAATGAGACTGTGTGTAACACCTGAGCTGGTTTTTAGCTCCACCTCCCATCATCTCAAAAGTTGTTTTTCAGTCAGTCCCCTCCTCCAAGTCTCAACCACCCACGCATCGAATGGATTTGGGCCAATAATATTGTAAACTGTAGCACACAATCACCATCACAAGCAACGCTATCAGTAAAATACACAAATCAAGTTCATTTATACACAGTCGAATCTCTTTGAGCACAATCAGGATAAATACAATTTCTGCTTTATAGCAACACCTTCTACGTCATAAAATGGTGTATTTCTAATATTCTATACAGAAGTCACTGGATGATCGCAAGTTCTTTTATTCGCACTTTTTTTCCATACTCCCGAGGAATTGTGATTCAGCAGAGTTGACAGTACAAAATAACGTGTAATCATGTCACAATAGGAAAGACCAAAAGTAACCCCCCCCCCCCCAAAAAANAAAAAAAAAACAAAACACCAAAAAAAAACCCCAGAAAAAAACACCAACCCGAAGTATTTTGATTGAAATTTAAATTACCCAGTATTAAAACTTGATCATAATCATTGACAAAATCATCCTAAATCAGTATGGACACCTACGCTTTATATTAAATAAATTGCATATGTATAATTTGTTCATCAACAGTTTCAGGAATAAAAACGTTTCTTATTAATAATATTCTGAATTGTCTTGTCACTCAGAAAGTTCTGCCAGGATTCACAGAAGCAGTAATGGATCAGTCATGAAATTTGAACAGAACAAAACAGCAGAACGAGGATAGTACTTACAAACACCTCTTTCAAGTTTATCAGAAGTTTGTTTATTCGGAGTGCTCTTTATAAGTAAAAAAGCAGTTGGGACTGTTTAATGGGTGTGCAAAGCGGGGTGTTGTATTAAGCAGTGTCTGTGCTAACAAAGTTTCAAAGTACGTAACAAGTACCTTTGCTTTCAGTTGCGAATGAAAGAAAGAGTATCGAAAAAGAGAATATCTCTCTTGATTCACACTTTCTGTCTATGTTTCCCCCATGTTCCTCTTTCTGATCTGTCTTAGTTTTTGCATCCTGTCACTCAAATTACGAGGAAGTACTTTCCAGTTATAAAATACAAAACTACTTGTTTTCGACTGCTTTTTGTATCCTGAAGAACAGAATACTTAAATGCCCAGTAGTTATACTTTTCCCATCCCATATCTTCAGTCTTATCCGCAAAACTCATTATTATTTATGACGAGAACAGTTACACCCGCATATTCTATCATCGCTAAAATAGATCTATTTGCTAACGCGCACTATCTACCGGTCATAAAACATACACAGGAAAATTACTGCGCGTCTCCGGCTGATTTCATCGGCGGACACCTGGGGGGTTGCACAGCATGGCGTCGGAGCTATCAATCTGCGTATGAGGGTAGGGGGTAATCCTGAGAGATGGCCTTATTCCCTTTTGGCATGATTGGTTTCCTTCGTGTTTTCTTTCTAATTCTATTCATGTTCCTCCTCTTTCCTTCCGCAGTTTCAGAACAAGATCTTTAGTTTCCGCGATTACTTGGGGATTTCCTTTCATTTAATAGTTCCACAAAGTTGTAGCTAGATAAATGCAATATTTATTCTAGTTGGCAGCATTTATTTACATGAAAACACACATGAAGATGCAGAGGATAGGGCCAATAAAAGGTACAGTCAAACAAATGAATTTCATATTACAGCAGGAATCTTGTCAAGCTGATTCTTTTTCTGAAAATATACCAGAGAATTTTTGCCAGATGAATCTTTACAAAACAATCCTGAATGAGATAAAACAGCAGAGCAGCAAAAAAAAAAAAAAAAGAACAGGATGGTTCGAAATAAGGAATAGCCATAAAGACTGCAGACCTCAATTTAAAGGGGTTTTTTTTTTCAGTAGGGGAAACAGAATAAATAAATAAATGAATATTATTATAAATAAATAAATAAATAAAACGTTTGAATTTTAAAAAAATGCTCCTAGGTCCTTCATCAAGGGTTAATGTATGTTGGATTGTTGGCGGGTTGTTGGCGGTCTATAAGTTTAGACAGAGCTGTCCGTTCTAAATCGGTAGAGGTCATTGTCAATGCTGCCAACTAACAGACAGATATTTATCTTATCATGAGGTTGAAGAGTCTTCCTGGGCACTGGTCTCCAGGTGACCTGTTTACCCTCTCCACTTTTCAATTTTTTTTTAACAAACTCTATTTGAAAATAAAGTATGTTATGAAAGATTCCACCTATCCCATCACGCCTCAAAATAACATCTCAGAACGATCAGATCGAGCAAGACCAATGAAATGTAACAGAGAGTGAGATACCGCCGTTCATTCCTGCTATCAGCTGTTTCTTTTTATTATAATATATCTTTGGATAAAGTGCGTGCGTGCGTACGTATGTGTGTGTGTGTGTGTGTGTGTGTGTGTGTGTGTGTGTGTGTGTGTGTTGGTCTGGGTTTAAGATATTAAGTTGTTAATCTCTTGTTTTGTGTGTAAAGGTAAACAAGACAATATGCCATTAGGGACAATAAAATTGTATCTTATCTTATAGAAAGTTTTTAACCAGCTTCACGGCTGAAAATTTACTTTTTTTTCCCTCGGTTCCATCAACATAATTTTCATTACTGTTAATGTGCATGGATAACAACACCAGTGAATATTGTTACATTTGATCTGGTCAAGTTTTTACATTGAAATGCAGAAGTGCAATTTACTACATTCCTTGTGGTTAAATTTTCACACTGAAGTAGTATTATAGTTCCATATCTGAGAGTTTGCGCAGTAACGATGGGATTTCTTAACATCGTAAGAATTGTAGTACTATTACCGCTTTGGTGCTGAATGAACAGTAGTGTTTAACATATAGAATAAATATTATGGCAAGAGATCCCATCGATAACGCGCAAGCTCTCAACTGTTACAATTCATGTGGTTAACTTTTTACACTCAATTTCAGAAGTGCATATTATAACATTTCATGTGGTTAACATTTTACAGTGAAGTGCAATTATATCGCTCTGAAAGACTCGACTCGCAGTACAGCTTCATCATCGACTGTTAGCATCGATAGTTTTTCTTCCGTTTCGTTTCGCTAATGTGCTCGGGATGCCCTTTTACACGCGACTCCTTGGAGCTAATCAGCGAACGATCAAATTAATCAAATTACCCAAAGTGGCCTGGCCGATCGCAGATCAGCTGTGATTAATAAGCCGTGGGAACGGCAGCGCCACCTAATCAAATTAATGCGCGGCCTAACAATGAACTTGTGTTGGCCACTTCACGACTGGCGGAGTGATTGTGATTCTCATAGAATTCATTTCCCTCTTGAACAACGGACTCGATAATAATAAAATTACACTGGATTTCGGCGGTGTTGTGTAATATGAACATATGTTACACAATATCCAACATTGATTTATCACATTGTGACTGAAGCGATAATGAACGTAGACTAGAATTTCTGTCAAAAGCACTTGGGTAAAGATAAATAAAAGTACCGGGAAGAACTGAATAGAAAACACTACAATGGATGTAAGAGCCATACTGAGAATATAGAAGAGATCAAGTTCCTGTGAACGTACAGATTTTGTATAAAAATCCTTCCAACTTCACTTAAAATTACAATGCACTTCTAAATAATTCAAAGCAGAATGGAAATAAACCTTTAAATAAACGGGAATTTCCGAAAGCAAGTCGATGCTAGGTCTATCATAGTACCACTGTTACTTAACAGGCGCTAATGACTAGCAGTCACTGTGACAATGAATAACGTGCACTGCATTTTAGAGAAGAATAGAGTGAGGTAAATGAGAAGGAAAGAATTTCCCACGGCATGAACTGATGAGGGACATGGCGGTACTACGGACAAGCTCTGATTTTGACGCTAATTGTTTGTGGGGACACAGGACTGGATGTTCACTGATGAGTGTTGTATCGCCGCTGCAGTCAGAAATCCACGCGTTATTGTTGATACCGATCCTGTAAAACATAGTATAATAACATTTTTTTTTCCTCTCGGCTTTTAAGCAAACTGAAAAATTTAGAAACTATATGTCTGCAGCCTTGGGGTTGTCCCTGCTCCAGTGAAAAATGTTTAGAACTGCGATAAAATTAGTAAAAACTACCAAACTTCTCTGTTAATTTGTATAAGAATAAACCAAGCAAATACAGTATATTAAAATTTACTCAGATTTCACTGCTTGGATATACAGCCATGCTGATGATCGAAACCAAGAGCTCTCTTTCCTCATCTCAGTAAGCTATTTTTACTGTTAGATATCTGGCTTGACCAAGACACGACATACTGACAAGGAATTCCACATTCAATCTCTGCTATAAACATCGACTCATTCCATTAATTTCTAGAAAATTACGTCACCAAAACGCCCTAGTTTCAAGTCGTTAAGGGAGAGTATCCATACCCAGGCATGTTTATTGAGTACGCACCAACGGTCACTAATGTAGTTTGTAACTACCCGCTATGGTAAAGGATGTAGTCCCGGGAATACCCGATTTTCATACATTCGAGAGTGGTGAATTTGGCGCAGCCTCTCAGTCTCAGTGAATGCTTTGGTCTAAACCTCAGCTGAGATCAGGCCGTTGAACAGAAACACTTACCAGGATTCTCTAGGATTTTTACATTTTTTTTCCTTTTGTTTCGAACTACACATACCTGGTGTTTGCCGTGCAGATTTGACTCCAGACCTCTCCCAACCATCGCTCCTTCTGGATTCTTCAAAGTCACTTTATACTTAGAGTCCACAACTGGGCAGAGATGACCGACGTGAAAAATGATAAATGACATACTTGTAGTCTTCATAGTTTTTGGCAGTATTTTTCCTCATTCATTCTAAATAAATACAGTTCCTTTCCCGTGGTTAAAGATAGCGGAGTAACGTGTAGTTTGAAAGGAAACTCATCCAGCCACAGCTTCATTTGAATCACATGATATCAAAATATTACACGCCTTAACTCGATCATTCATTCATTCATTCATTCGTTCGCTCGTTTGTATGTTACTTTTTATCTATTTTCAATCTTTTATTTTAAAGAAAGTAAACCCATAATTATCTAATTAACCAGATCCCAGATGGGTGGCAATAAACGTGAAACGATTTCTACGACATTTAATATCTGAAAACACAGAGGTATCACCAAAAACTGCACATTACTGGTTAAAAAAGAAAAAAAAAACCCAAGAAATATTTTGACAAAATTGAGGAAAGCATTCTCTTTCTAGCGTTTAGCAATATGGACAGACAGATAGCCTTTCATTTTATGTTCTCCATATTTTCTTTGTTTGTTAGTTAGTTAGTTAGTTAGTTAGTTAGTTAGTTAGTTAGTTAGTTAGTTAGCTAGTTTGTTTGTTTCTGTCTTTCTTATAAGCTCTCCCGCATGGTAAATACATCACACGTTTCTGATACTAGAGAAAATTTGGATGGTAGCAATAACAATAATTTATAATAATAACAATAAGAATCATTTTATTAAGCTCAAACAGCGTCTGCTGTATATGAACAAACAGAACAGTAGCCATGTTATTGCTCGCTTGATGGGTTCTAATTCTTCATAAAATTATAAATGCTTAAAGTCCCGTCTGAGATATAACAGACAAGAGAGACATTACATGATGGATGTTATTTGAATTCAATCGAACACGGCACATCGGAGCGCTATGTTTTTTTATAATTTCTCACAAGTGAAGGATATGACTCTGCTTAGAAACTTTGCAGGTAGCGAAGTTATTGTTCCACCTAACGTTACGGGAAAGAAAATTGTTATAAAAACATCTAGTATTTGAAATATGGCAGCAAATCCATGGGAACTGAGGCAGTGTCTACTATCCACCCGTCATTTGCAGTCAAGGCTTGTCTTCCTAGGCTAGTGATGGGAAGCCCAGCTTTAAGTTTTTAAACTGTTCCAGGAGTTCCAAGCACAATTCTTACAACGGGCGTATATTGATTGCGCCAGCTGGTATGAAGACTGCGCCATAAAGAATACATGTATAGATTGCGCCATACATTTTTCATAAACTGAGCCACAATAATATGTAGATTGAGTCTGTATACCGTCCCCCCCCCTTTTTTTTTTTGTCTCTTTCGGTTTGCCGAATTTGAAAACTAATACAATGTTGTCCCTTTTTTTTAATGAATACAGTTGCTCCTCACATCATATCTCAAAATTACCTGCATTTACTGTTCTGTATTTATGACATTGTAATATTATTTGACAGACTAGTTGTTAACGCTTAACTGAAAGTTCTTAACATACCAATTCAAATCAAAGCAATAAACTGCTCCGGTAAAATCTCTTTGTTGCACGAAGTCTGTGTGTGACATAGTCGCAATAGGTCACAGCATTGGTGTAGAGAGGACAGTATATTATTATTTCATCATAAAAATAGACATTAGATAATATATGTGAATGGAAGAGGTAAGCGGGAAACAGTAATGAAATTTCTGACTGTCAAAGTGTCATGGTAAATTGTCTAAAATTTCTTCGCCCAAAAAACTATATTTTTATTTGGCTGAAACTGCATAGGCATCCCGTAGGCTGTCATTTCTTTTTGGTAACCCTACCCACCCTTTTGGCAAAATATACAAACAAGACTTCCTACTCACCTAAAATAATAATTTATAAAAAAAATCCAAAGCAAGACACGGACAAAAGATTTAATTTATGGAAAACGATCCCGTACGTCAATCTGACGTAATATCCGGCCAATGGTCTTCATTGACATAACACTAAACTTGAAATAAAAAAGAGCTTTACTTGAACTAGAGGTTACAAACACACTGCTGAGTTATGATCCATCCAAATTCTATTTCTCCAAACTCTAGTACTAGACACTCATGAGATACCGAAGAAAGAGAGAAAGAAAAGACAGGAAAATTGAGCAGTAACAAAGCTAGGGGCCTCACTATCCAGTCGACGTGAAAAATTGGACTCGACTGCCATTTTGTTTATCTGAAACTTTATCCGGGTAATTTCTCTCGCTTCTGTTCCGTCCCACGTGACTTTCTATCAAATTACGATTGACCGAACCGCGCGGACACCTCCCACATCG
Organism: Ellobium chinense; assembly: GCA_033807755.1. Lineage (NCBI taxonomy): Eukaryota > Metazoa > Mollusca > Gastropoda > Ellobiida > Ellobiidae > Ellobium > Ellobium chinense. The sequence continues at coordinate 484,822 of JAWQUT010000225.1, forward strand.
GATCCGTGGCTGCATGCAGCACATCTGTGTGGTCGGCCCAGTGTCGTGAAACTTGTCGCTGTTACCAGCAATTACCGTAAAACACCGAACAAAGACCAAAGTATTTTTTACGGACGCCCGTTCCCTTCGCCACGTGACCGACCCAGGGCTGTGGCCATGTACTCAATTTATATGTTAATTAAATGTCACTTTAAGCAGTGATTTGGTGCCTAATGTGTTCCTAAGCGTTGAATTTTGGACCCATTTGAGAATGACAGAACGTCACTCCTCTCTGACTAATGAATGTGTTCCTGTATATGAAGTGAGACAAGGGCATATAACAAAAATCTGTAAAATCTCATACCTCGAACTTTCTGAAATATCTAACAATACTCCAATCCATTGCTCTATACATTATATATATTATATATAACACGTGTAACGCGTGTTATGTTGGACTTGTTAAATTCCAAAACATAGGAATCTTTTGTCCATGTTAACGTAATAATACAGTCGTTTCAAGTGTCTAGTTTGATTCAAAATTTAGGCCCTTTGCCAGACATTTCACATCATATAAACTACGATATCCTGGACAAAGTTAGACAAACATGTAAAGGAATTCAATAAATAGATAAATAAATAAATAGATAAATAAATAAATAAATAAATAAATAAATAAATAAATGAATGAATGAATGAATGAATGAATGAATGAAATAAAGAGTGAATGAATGAAAAAGTGAAAGAAAGGACAAAAGAAAGAACGAAAGAAAGAAAGAAAGAAAGAAAGAAAGAAAGAAAGAAAGAAAATGCTGTATTAAACAAACCAGAAAAAGGGGCTAACATAGTAATACTATGATTTGTTTCTGTAGTATGAGGAGAACAGGCATGTTATTTCTCATAAAGGTGTCATCATCTTTGCTTTCATGACGCTCGCCAGTATCGGCCTAAACTTCTTTCCTCACTCAGGTGCAGGGGGTAACGTTACGAATAATAAGAAGTGCGATGAACCAGTGTCTTCCAATCCATACAGAAATATAGGTGGGCGGTGGGATGGGGGA
>JAWQUT010000225.1:501773-519968 GCA_033807755.1 Ellobium chinense
TATCTTATCTTATCTTATCTTATTAAGGTTAGAAATCATATGTTGTTTTTGTTCGCTGTATTGCAGTTCCTTTCTTTGTTGTCCTCTTTTCTCCTTCCTTTCCCCTGAACTCTCTCCCAAATCCACACATGTACCTATCCGTTCATGGAACGGGTAATTATGCTTGTAATAAATAAAATAGTGGGGAAAAAAAGCGCCTTTTTGGNGGGGGGGGGGGGGTTTGGACGATTTTGCCAGGGTTGTGGCTTTTGGCATGGTATGTAGAACACAGTAAAGGAGACAAGAAGTGTTCGTGATAAAACAGATGCTAAGCAAAACGGCCCTTTGTAATACTCTCCACCCTTTTGGGCTACATCGTCTTAAAACTGTCTTTTTCTTAACAGCAACAGCCATTCCACTTACTGCACAGGGCTGCTGCCAGTCACAGATCACGAAATCTGGATAATCATTGAAATTTGTCGTTGGTGTTTCCATAAAAAAAAAAAATATGGAATCAGCCCCCCCCCCAAAAAAAAGAGCGTTTCATGTGATGGGTATATTAAATGTTATTTATCATTGGACCTATGGGCATATGCACAATCCTTACGTTAGTTAACGCACCGCGATAACCAAGAGTATCTGCCAGATTATTGGTAATATTCACTGTGATTAAAGCAGTACATTAATTAACGTATAGTTTCTACATTCGACTACTGGATATTTTAGGGATAAGTCATAAGAAAGAAGGTCTCACAAATTATTGTCAATGGTTCTGCATTTTCCTCACGCCTGTGATATCGCTGGCTATGGATGAGATTAGTTCTAAGGTCATAGCACCATAACACCATAGCACCAAAGTCACAAAGTCACAGCATAGTCATAGTCACAACACAGTCACAACTCACATGTCCAGGATACGGTCATATGGTTAATTTCAACTCAGAGAGTCATATAAACATAATACTAATATGTCGAGAAAACTACTGGTAGAATAAGGCAATCCGGGGATTTGCGCCACGATCTCTATCTGATAAGATTAGAGAGGTATATTTTACGATTCCCTGAAAAAAAGAAACAGGAAAAAAGGAAACAGGAAATGAAGAAATAGAAAAAAAGTCACAAGAAAAAAAGAAACAAGAAAAAAAGAAACAGGAAAAAAAGAAACAGGAAAAAAAGAAACAAGAAAAAAAGAAACAGGAAATAAAGAAACAAGAAAAAAAGAAACAGGAAATAAAGAAACAAGAAAAAAAAAACAAGAAAAAATGAAACAAGAAAAAAAGAAACAGGAAAAAAAGAAACAAGAAAAAAAGAAACAGGAAGAAAAGAAACAGGAAAAAAAGAAACATGAGCCAAATTTAAAATAAGAAGCCAAACCAGAATATTAATTATATTGGAAGTAAAATACAATGTTGTTGTTGGTTTCAATATTGTAAGTGTTGGTGTTACTTAGATGTCAAAACTAGTTGGACTGATTTGTTTTATTTTTGCTAGTGATGGGAATCTTGGTGTTGATGTTGCCGTTGATTTTTATCTGTTTACGGATAGTCATAGAAGAGATTGCTGTCGGCTGCTCGTTGACAGAATCACGACCATAACTGAAATGACAAATGATATGGTTTTCATTGTTGACTCTTGTTTTGACGATGTTGACTTTAATGATGATCATGTTGGTTGAGAGGTCGGGAAAGTCCTTGTGACCATCTCGTCAGTTTTATAATCTATTTCGCCAACAGTTTGATGTAAGGGTTACAGATTTAAAGGGTGTTTCGGCGATCTCTTCGATGTTTATATGGGACTTCACCGCTTCTGCTGACCAGTCTCCGTCAGACAGGGTTAGCACTTCAGAGACCGACTTTGCCGCTTTGTCGATCAAGCGGCATAGACAGATTAAATTCATAACGTCTTTCTGCTCTAATGACGAAGGCAAAAAGTTATGACGACATTCCCTCGCGACGTCGCGTGCTGACGCGACAATAGTCTGAGGCAATTCATAGGGTGTGTCGGCGATCATTCTTAGGGTATGTCGGCGATCATTCTTAGGGTATGTCGGCGATCTCTTTGATGGGACCTGACCGCTTCAGCTGACCAGAGTACGTCAGACACGGTTATCACTTCAGAGACCGACTTTGTCGATTAGGCGACATAGAAAAGGATGAACTGATAACGCCTTTCTCCCCTAATTTCGATGGCAAAAATTATGTAAACGTAAAATGGCATACGTCTGTGGTAATATACGTAAGTCATTTCGAACCTTTGATATTGGGGACATTGATTTAAACTGAAGAGATCGTCACAAGACGTTCCCGGCGTCTCATAAACACCATCATCATCAACAACAACAACAACAATAAAAACCACTCCCGTGGTCACGGCTATGATCACTGTTTCCATAACAAAGAGAAAAAGTAACCACACCAATCTCCTCCATGACTATTTGACCAAAAAAAAACAACCTCAACAGTAACAATGCCAACACTATCAACTACAGCTAGTCTAATGTAATAATTTTAACAGTATCATCACCAACAACACTGTATTTTACTTCCAATTATATTCTCGTTTGGCTTCTTATTTTAAATTTGGTTCATGTTTCTTTTTTTCTTGTTTCTTTTTTTCCTGTGTCTTTTTTTCTGTTTCTTTTTTTCTTGTTTCTGTTTTTCCTGTGTCTTTTTTCCTGTTTCTTTTTTCCTGTTTCTTTTTTTCTTGTTTCTTTTTTTCCTGTGTCTTTTTTCCTGTTTCTTTTTTTCCTGTTTCTTTTTTTCTTGTGACTTTTTTTCCTGTGTCTTTTTTCCTGTTTCTTTTTTTCCTGTTTCTTTTTTTCCTGTTTCTTTTTTTCCTGGTTTCTTTTTTTCTTGTGACTTTTTTCTGTTTCTTTTTTTCCTGTTTCCTTTTTTCCAGTGACTTTTTTTCCGGGCACCATATTTTACACGGTCCCAATACTCCCAGCACGTTTGCACACATAGCAGTATTTTCTCGTACTTATCCCTATATCACAAGCTGTCTTGCTTGTTGAGGCGACTAATTGATGAATATACAATCTCTGTAACGTCCTGTGTTTATAAAATAATATAAAAAAAAACTTAGCTAAGTTATATATTTTCTTGCTTAAAGTAAGTTAAAGTATTGGTGAAAGGAGCCAAATCTAAAATATAACCAGTCTTTAAGTCTATTCATATACAAAAACGTATCATACGCTTACTCTAGGATTTCATACATTCAAGTCTCATAATTATAGACTGTTCATAATAAAATGCATTCTTGCTCTGTCAAATACAAAATACGCACCTTGACATGTGCTAGTGTACTGTGTTTATTGACACCTGCCTTTGCCTTTGGGAATTCTATAATATCCGGCGCACATTTTGAGACTGGGATAGGACGGAGGTTGGGGGGGGGNGGGGGGGGGGGAGAAGGGAGTGTCGCATATCTTCACGTCACCTCATGTGAGAATGAGGACATGTCAGGAACTCTCTGCTCTCTGGGTGGTCCAGGTCAGTGCATATTATCTCTTGGCCAACTGAGGTTGGCTAGTAGATGGTCCACACCCAGGCACAGTCGCCCGACATTGTTGTTGAGTTCACAGTTTACCTTCACCCACACACGGTCCCAAATATTTGTCCGAGTGCCGGAAATGGTCAGAACATGGCACGCCCGAGCGGTCAGCTAGCGCAGCGATCACGTGACCGCACGTGTGGCCACCTGGCCGAGCGCCCTTGTCAGTTTCCATTAACCCTAACCGGTCTACAGCATCTTCCAAATTCCTGAGTGAGTAGTGCCTCAACTGAGTGAGTAGTGCCTCAAGGTCGCTCTACCTCACCCCTGCTGTATAGAAACTAATGGGTTCTCATCAAATAACACGCGGATATAGAGTGGGTTAATCAGTCTCCCTCCCAGAGTGCATTCTGGTAGTTCTAGTTTCTCCGTCATTAATAATTCTGTCCTTGAGTCTGGACATAGAGTAACCAACCGGTGCAGACGAAGATTTTAACCTGTAGTGAAATTTACCCGCCTTGGGACCGAGCGCAGGGGAACAGATTAAGAGCCAACTTATGAGGCCAACATTTTTGGTGATTTCTTTATAGGATCAGATGTTAGAATTATTATAGCCTGCCTTAAAAGACCACTCTTTAAGCGGCTTTTTTACCTTCTTCTTTTGAATTTGTGTGTGTGTATGTGTATGGTGTGAATTCAACATTTATTTGTAATTTGTTATAATCAAAAATGGCGGTGAATGATCAGTAAAATTCCTCATTTATCTCTAGCTTTACAACAGTGAAAATCACCCCCTTCCCCCCTCCACTCCAGACATGACCAATAAAAGCAAATCGCATATGGTTTACTTGCAAACTTTAAGCGATGGAGTGCAATAAAACAGTTATGTCCTTTCTTGAGAATTTGTTTGAGACATGGATTCTTTCTTTCTTTCTTTCTTTCTTTCTTTCTTTCTTTCTTTCTTTCTTTCTTTCTTTCATAAAAGAAATCTGTTGAATAATATAATTCTCTAATAGCAAACAATTTGGTATTTTCCTTACTTTATTCATCCTTGAATTCATTCCTTCATTCCTTTCTTTCCCAGGATGGAGAGAGCGAGGCGAGTAGTCAAGGTTCCAGTCCGTGCCCAGAGAAGAAGCCAAAAGGAAGAACTGGTTGGCCCCAGCACGTCTGGGCAGCAGAACTTAAGTGACACCGGAAACACTCAGTAGACATTCACCTTGACCTTGCTTCGGAATGACGTAATCAAATTCTCTACAAAACATTTTCTTCCTATTCGAGGAAGATCTTCACATGGAAAATACTCAAAACAAATTTCATTTGGCCTCAGAGAAATGTCTTCGGAACGAGCTGTGTGTAGTAACCAGGGAAAGGCAAAGGGCAAAGTGTTTCCACTATGTGGGTATTGTGCTTGGATTTCAAAGAGAGATACACTCAGTGGTCACGCAGATGTCATCGCCCCCTTGAATGTGTTATCAAGGTAGAAGACACTCTTCAGATTTTGATCTTGGACCTTTGATTAAGGCAGCTTGGGTTTGGAAAAACAAATCGCGCAATCGCTGTGACCTTGGGAGCTGCTATACAGATCACCTTTGAACTTTGAAGGCCATTGACGTAAAGAAGATGCTTTGCTCACCAGTCTGTTGATTGACCTTTGACCTCTGAAGTGACTTGGTGTAAATATGCCCGCCAGTGCTGACTTGTCCTGAAATCAGAACTGTGCAACTTTACATATCTTTATCCAACATTCACCTTGACCTTGCGGTTGTTCATAGAGAAACTGAAGGTCGGAGGTCAAGAGCGAGTGTGTAATGTAGAGTAATTATTATTCGTGTGTTGACATTGTATGGAACCTAATTATTGATTAATGACGTCACCAACAAACTTGAGTGGATGAAATAATGAAGCAACATTTGGCTCATTCCAACATCAATGAACATCTTTTTCTGTCAGGAGAGACTTGCGTTAATTTATTTACACCACTTTCCTGTGGAGTTTTAGTTGTACCGCTCATATGTTAAGCCTATCATGCTTCCCCGTTTATCTAAGAATTCAATAAAGATGGAATGGAAAAAAAATTAGAAAACCAACATAAAAAGACCCTCCGTTAATCTAGACAGTGGTATCACATACAACAAGGACGATTAGTGTTTTAATCTGTAATACTGTACACACCTCCGTTTTGGTTTTTTTTTCCGCTCGCTATATACATAATACTGTACATACTTGACAAGTTCAAGTTCAAGTTGAGTTTATTAGGCATTATGCCAATTCACAAAATTGTCAACAATAACAATAAACAATAATACACTCTTGGTTTACATGGTCTCATGATCTCATTTCCACACTTGCTATCGCTCACTTGCACGTGGCTTACATGCGGTTCTTGCGTTCTCGTCTTTCTTTCTCTATCTCTGTCGCTCGGTCTCTCTTTCACTCACACAACCACCTCCTTACAAACAAACAAACAAACAAACAAACAAACAAAACATTAGTTTAAAGTGAAGTCAGATGAAATCTGTGCAACATTCATCCTCTCATTCATGGTAATGATGTTACATTCTGAGGGAATTGTCCAAACGCATAATATGGTCAATCTTTTATGTCAGTCAAAGAAATTTGTTCAGGATGTGCGCGTGCAATTAGAGGTGCCCAGGCAAGAACAATTCTAATCTGTTGGAGAGAGATTCTCTTAGGAATGAAGTATCATTTATAATAATAATTTTATTTGAGAAACCACTCCGCCATAAAAAGGGCAACTGCCTGCGTATTATGTTCAAAAATACCTCATAATTACATATACCATATTAAATATGATACATATGTAGTTATGACATTTTTTTAGGCTAAATTTTAGCCTACTAGGATTCAAATCGCATAATAAAGCATTGCAAAAATAAAACTGCTTAGCTAGCTTATTTATTTTCTGGCTCAAAGTAGCAGCGGAAGGGTCCCAATCTAATATAAAAATTAATGGTCTTTTCAACGATATTCAGGCATAAACATGTATAAATTATACGTCCTCTCAACACCGGCATTCATTCACCATGGTAAGCAAGGCTATATTCTGCTTTGCCCTAGTCAGTGAGTACATCATAATTATCAGGAATATGTTGTAAGCATTTATATCATTGCTAGGTTTAATATTTTACTAACAGCTCCAGAAAACTAATTTCAAATATTTCCATGCGCATTTCAAGGAAAACGTTTGAGCTATTTATTTAAAGTTTATGAAAGTTTGTTTTAATGCTATGTTGCAACGGAGTCAATATTACAGAATAAAAAGTATATATTTTTATATGTGCATGTCTGTTGCGAAATTTTAGAGCGGCTGAACATTCGCTGGAGTTTTATTGAAAGAAAAGATCTCAACCAAACCAGTATTATTCTTGAAGTGTCCAGTATAGGAGTGTCTTGTGTAGTTGAATGTCGTGGCAGTCAACAAGGGAACAAAAATCCAGCTAAACAAATCTTAATGGCTTCTGAAACATAATTAAGATTTGAAAGAGTCATAAAAAACCCAAGCATAAACTGTGTCTGAACTCTCAGATCATCATGGTGCCAGCACTGCACAGTCGTGACTTTTCTGGATCTGCTTCTTATGGTGAAGTTTGATTCAAGTTTAAAGATATGACAAGGACAAGCTGGAATTTTCATCCACAGTGTTAGTGGACTTGATTCTATGAAAACTCAGCTACATTAAAATAATGTAAATAATGCCTATAAAACATACATTGCAATGCTTCATAATTTATCCTCATCAAAGTAACCTTTAAATATCGGATAGTCAGGACAATTTAAAAAAAAGAAACTTTGCTTAATTCAAAGTTCATATAAGTAACTTTCAGTGTTTAATAAAAACATAGGATAAATTTCTAAACACAAGATAATTTATAATCGTTGCAACTTTGATCTAGGTGTTAGACTGCACATTAGGCATTCTGTGGGTAGACATGTGTTCTGAATTTTTCAGTTGTGATATAACCATAACATCTAGATATGTGAAAATTCCAGCATTAGTAGGCGGTATCCACCTGCCAGTGTGTTGAAAAAAAAAATTCAACGGCATAAAATTTGAGTTTTTAGAGTTATTCAAACTTGATATCAAGGAACTTTTTTTCGATTTTCTCTCTTGTCCAACGATGTATAACATTAGAACTGACTTTTATTCCAGTTGACTGTGTCCAAGCACAAAAGGCAATTAATTCTCCCCCCCCCCCCCCCCCCCCNAATGAATATGGCTGATGCTGTGTTAGAGTCGGGCATCTTCTAGATATGTGTAGAGTTATTCCCCCTCAGTCTTTAGAGCTCAGTTCTTTCTTTCAGAGTTCAAAGAATTTCAAGACTGTAAATACTGCACAGACTATATTTACATCATTACCGTTTCAGTATTACTTATGACATGAAGGTTATAAGTTGCCCTCAAGTTCAAGTTGATATATCCCGAGTTTCTTGTGTGTTCAAGTGACGGTATTACCTCTCTAGAAAGTAGCTTCATGTACGCTAGTAGGGTACATTTACATACATCGCACACGTTGAGGATTTCATAACGACATGTCAGAATTTATATATCGCAGGCTGGCAAAAAAGAATATCAATTTGTGGTTTGTGTATATTTTGCATAAAACTAAACAAATTTCCGGCGTATTCACTGATAAATTTCTTTCAAGAAGAATTTTTCATTATTAAAATTTATAACCTTTGTCAAAAAAATGTGAACGGGAAAATGTATTTAAATAGAAATATGAAAATAACAGGATGTCAAACTGATGTTCAGCTGAGAGAAAGTTCATTTATCCAAATCTTTCATGTGGTATTTAGTAACAGCAAAAAGGGTTTTCATGCTGTGTTAGATAGTTCTTTCTGGTCATGTTGGTAGAGAAATGGTAACATTTTTTTGCGACAAGCAAATTTCCTGGAAATGGATATTACTGAATAAAATAAAAAATATTTTGTCAATACTACCAGGTTTATCATTAGGACTTTTGAAACTCTAGATGAGTGTTTGTATTTACAACTCACGCAAATCTTCCGAGTTAGAAAAATTAAATCTGAAGTTTGCTCTAATCTGTTGGTAGACATTCATGTTGTATAACTATTTGATAACCAAAACATGTCCACAAGTTTAGTCCAATGGACATTTATAATCATGCACTTTCCACTTTGTTAACGTTTAGTATAAGCACGATATTATAGAGGGTACGGACACATCATTAGAAAGTTTTTATATTTCATACATTTTATCGAATACGTCTGAATAGGTACGAAGCAGGATAGTCTTATACAGTTAGAATCTGTCAAATTTAAACATGACGTTAAGGAAGTAAAAACTCTCTCATAGCGGTACCTTGCAACTGTTGAACACGGTGTTTTCACATACGACCAGGATGTTTTATAAGACTGTTGCAGTCACTGATCCCAAAAAACGTGACCAGTGGCCGTATGCATAATCCATACGATAGTTAACGCACTGTGGTAACTCCCAAAACATAAATAGTGTTCACTACAGTTGACGCAGTACGTTAATTAACGCACGGATTATGCATGCGACCACCGATCGTAAATCGTACAGTATGACGAGCGTTCATGACACAGCGAAACCTCGAAACCTGCAAATTAAATACTCGTATAATGAGTACAGTAAGACTGTATTTCACATAGACGTGTTCATTATTGTCCCGTCATTCATTATTTAGGTAAACCTCACTAATAAGTATAGTGTTTTTCTTGTCACGCGCTAGGAGCAGACTGAAGTCGAGATTCCACTGTTTTTCAGTTCAAACACATTTTGTGTTTTTGTTTGCATAGTCAGTAGTGGCTTATAATAGATTTATGGACACGTTTTCATGGAGTGTTCGCTGTTTAAAAAGTACACGGATTTTGGATTCATCCAGTTAGTGAGAAAGTGTACAGCGAACCCTCGTTACAAATGTCAGGTCATCATTCATATATGATGTTGATCTAATGACAACTAACATTGTCATCACAACATACAGTGTGTAAATGTGTTACGGTGTTAAATCCTGTAATGAAAACCCATGTAATGCGCACGCTGATAGAGGAGGTGTCTTTTAACAGCTTGATTGGACTGAAGTCGTAAAAGAGAACACTTTGTCCCTGTTAGAGCTTTTAGAATGTGAATTTCGGCAAAATAGTTCGAGAGCGTGTCAAAGTCGCTGTTAAAGGTTGGAACAAAGCAAAAAGATAAAACAACACAGAGACGCCATAATTATGTGAGCTGGCGTGTTTTTTATACGGTTACCGACAATATGGTCTTTAATTATAAAACACATGGCTTGGATATATATGTTTAATGTTTATACTTCTGACACAAAGACAGGGAGATAATATAAAAATGTGTGATGATGATGTTGATTTTTCCCCCCTCTTCTTATGCCATTTCATTCTTAGTTCACTGATTTTCTACATCCGAAGAAGGATGCCTGTCCGAAAATTTATGTGTTAAATTTGTTAAATTGTTATAGTTTTATTTCTTTACATATATATATCCAGTGCAGACAAATGCATCGCAAATAATAATAATAATAATAATAATAATGATGATGATGATGATCACAAATTGACAGTGGAATTTTTGAGGAATTAGATCTACAGTTATATGCACAATATTTATTTAAAGTTTGCAATTTGGAAGTCGAAGGACATTTAACAAATTCTGTAATGTTTCCTGTCTCAAACAAAATTCACTCTGTATGTGGAACATTGATTTGGTTGTGTGTGGATAGCTATCATAGTCTGCGTGTCTCTAGAGGTGACTAGTTTCTTTTGTTTGCCTTTACATAGTTATGAAATTGTGTATTTACAAACAGAGAGAGAGAAAGAGAGAGAAAGAAAGAGAGAGAGAGAGAGAGAGAGAGAGAGAGAGAGAGAGAATTAATGAGAATGTGAGTATGAATGTATTAGTTTTATTTTATTGAGTTATCCCCACTTCAATGAAGTTCATATGTTTCTATTCATTGACTGAAATAGGGGTGAAAAATAGAATAATTTCTGCAGCTCATACCAAAGATGTTGTAAATACTTGTTTATATAATATTGAAATAATAATGAAATATTCCGTATTTTGATATTGTGTTGACATCATGATCACCAACCTTGAGTTCTTCTTAGTGTCTGTTGAACTTAGAGAAGATTGTAGAGTTATATCACGTCATGAACTGACATTGACAATAACGTGTTGTTTTCAGCTGAAAGGACTTTAATAGAAAGTTCAACATTTCCAGTCTAAATCAGTGCAATTCTCTTCAGCAAATCCTGACAATATTAATACTGACAATGATCATGACTGGTTGAACTCATAGTTTAAACTAAACATTATCACGGACATTTTATACAAGCGAGGATGTACTTGCATTGGTATAGATATTCCTCAGAATCTCCGACAGGAATTTTGTGCAAGGTTCTATGAAATAAATTAAGGTCGCGCATATTCTTGGTTAAATTTTATTTTCTCATGTTTCTTCCGTCAGGACAAAGCCTTCTTCAGATTGAGGAGTTGTGAATGTGTGATCTATAATACCTAGACACTGATGATTTTTTTTTTTATGGAGGGGGGGAGGGGCATAATTCAAGACAATCATGTCGGCAGGTGGCGTGGCACTGGTCGCCAGTTGTTGTGTCAGTTGCCTCTTGTAAGTTGTGTTCCCGCTGTCTAGGTATAGTACCTGGATGTCAAACTTTCATTCATTTTCACACCTGACCACAAGACTAAGCACCAGTGAAACGGACAGTATTAGTCTAGGTGTTCCACAGTTATCACAATTTCTTCTAATGCAGCACCTCAAGTTCATCTAACATCGGGTGGCCAAAAAAAGAAAAAAACTTAATTTCGAAGTTTGATAACTTCGGTGAATCCAGTATTATGTAATTCATATTTGGCATACATTAGCAGGTAGATATTGTCAGTAAAGACTTAAATTTCAAATATTTAGATGTTATGATAATGTCATAAATTCAAGACACATGTCTAACAATAACAAGGCAAGTGTGCGTCATTCACATTGACCCGAAATATGTTAGGCTTCGACATTTTTATTTTTCGATATAATATCTAGATCAATGAAACTTGCAGCGATTAAAGATCATCTCTGGTTGCTGTTGTACACATTTTCCCAACTCTTGAACTTATTTGATCTTGATTTACAGTAGAACTCTAATGACACAAACGCCTTCAGATCAAACGCTTCACTGTGTGTTAACAGAGGTCTCGTGTTATCCTGTGTGATCTATATAAGCCACGAGAACAACTGAATGATAGGTATGCTAAACAAGGAGTCGTGTATGTGAATATAGATCCACTGTAAGTCATCTTTTTTAAAAACAAATTTGGCCACCAGGTATATAATATGTATTATACGGTATAATTAATCTCATGAAAAAAAAAAGATGGATAAAAATAACTTGCACTAGATGGAAAGATAAACTATTTCTTGCACAGCTCCTCATTCTGTTGTCTGTCTTACTGTTGTAATACAACTTTGCCCATCGTTATAATATAATATATAATATGGGTTTTTTTGTAACATTTCCACGTCACGCCCCACAACACTCGTTCGGCACAAATCACATGGCTTCGCACTGTGCCGCACAATGGTTGTGCGATATTCAATCTAATCCGACATGCTGACCCGCATGAATGTTGTGATTTGAAATTTTGCATAACACAGTAAACTGCAAACAATGCAATTTTTAAAACTGTGGGTCAGTAATATGTTTTTGCTTTTTATTTAATCAAAAAGCAGTTGATATAGCTCATATTAATGACTTCAGTATTTTTTTTTCTTTATATAGAATTATCTGTCAATGGTGCGTACCCAGGCTATATGTTCCCTTACAGCACACTGCGTATTTAAGGAATAGAAGGCTGGTACAGGGCGTGATGTGAAGAGGTAAACATCGATATCACAGGTCACTGTATGCTTTTTAGGCATACCAACAGTTGCACAAGTCCATAATACATGTACTGTATTTCCTTTGTTCACTGACAGAGTTTAATATGTGTTTCCTGTGTTAATTCAACAAATTGTTTATCAAGGCAATGACTGTGTGTGTCACAATAGTAGAATGATTGCATTGAAGAAATAGAAAATTTAACATCAATAATTGTTCAGAGTTTATCATTATTTCAACCTGTATACTTTTTTTTTTGTGTGTTGGTTCCGACAAGGAGATGTGTTTTATTTGTGAGAGAGTGAGAGTAAATTTGTTTGTTTGTATTTTTTTGTTCATGTATATTTGTGAACAACATAGCTCGGAAGATTATCAACCGCTTATACACGAAACTTTAAAGGATCCTACGGTAAGATCTAGTGCTAAAGGGATAAATTATTAATTTTATCACATGTTAGAGCAAAAGGACGTATTTCACAAAATACATTTACTTTGAACACTCTCCAGAAATACTTCTGAATGGCCGTTACAGTGTAGCCGGTGAAACTGATGGAAATATTCCCTGCTTGGATTAGAACAGCCAAATCACCGACGGACCACTACTACTGTACTTCTGACGTCATCGGACAAAAGGGCTTACTTTGCAAGAACTGCTTTTGAAAAAAAAAAAAAGTGGTTCTGTTCGAATGTGGCTCTTTGCATTAACAAAATTATTGTGTATTTTCTATAAATATATCAAGAACATTCGCAGTTTTGCAAAAAAAAAAAAAATTATCAGGAACTGAGTATTGACATACAGATCATGATTATAGAAACACATAGTTTTGGCCAAAAAACCAGCAAGAGTTAGGAGAGCTCTTTTGTCAGAAGGTGTTGGAACTGTTCACACCAGTCCTGGTGAGCGAAAAAAAAATGGAAAGAACTGGCTTAAAAAGACCAAAGCAATCAGTTTGGTCGTGAGGGGATTTCCAGATGCTGTTTTCCAGATGTGTTGCCATTTTCTGGGTCATTGTCTGGCGCATGGGATTGGATTATGTCGGGCAGGGGCGAAGATTTGTCATACTCATAGGCGGAGAGAGATGGTGTGATGGGTTTAAAGAGAATTTGAACAAAAATAAATATGTTTAGTTATAAAATCATCTTCCGGCAATACGACAGAAATTTTACCTTCTGGATTCCAGATTTTAATAATATCGGTTGTTTGTTGATCGTCTGTCGTGTTTCCAAATTTATAAGATCAATGAAACTAAAACATAAATCTTATAAATGTTTGTCCAATAACTCCTTTTAGATTGTATAGTAGCCTGTTTTATTATTATTAATTTTTGTTCCACAGACAATTTGCCCATGCTGAAAAAAAAAACCACCATCTCTTTATGGTAACTTACCGGAATCATGACTGTAAAGCTTTGGGAGCAACAGGCTCGAAATTCCTTAAAATGAAAGATTCTGGCGAAAACCGTCTTTCCTTTTTCAATAGCTGGATACTTACAGTGTATTGTGAGGTCTTCTGATTTGTTCTGTGCTGTTGTGTGGATCAAAGATACTCTACTGCTCTGCTCCAGTGACATACAGAATAGAGTTGAGCTAGTGCCCCTTAGGTGCTGAGTCGAAAGTTCCATTATCATAAGCTTTGTTTGCTACCAGATCCAAACTTGCTTGAATAGTCAGTATTAGAATGAACAGGTTCATCTCCTGGTAGCTGACATTCATGTCTCCTCGTGTCCTCTTCTGTGTCTCATTTGTAACTCTGTCACTGCCCGGTGCCTTTTCTAAGGTGACAAACCATTCTGAGCAATGCTTCTCTGCTGGCTTATCTCCCGGCAGCTACAACAGTGCAAGAGAGAACTGGGAGCAGCGGTGTTTTAACGGAAAGCAGCGCCTATGAAAAGCACTGAAAAAGCGCCTATGAAAAGCACTGAAAAAGCGCCTATGAAAAGCACTGAAAAAGCGCCTATGACAAGCACTGAAAAAGCGCCTATTTTCAGATATCTTTTGGTGGGGTGGGATTAAGCAGAGTGAAGAACAGAATATTCGCGAAATTGTTGATGCATGTTATTCAGAAGTGAACACGTCAAGTTTGTGATGAAATTAAAAGACTTTGCACGAAAATCAATTTTATAAATCAAAGCAACAAAAACGACAAGGGGTAACTTGACTGTCCACAGACTGGTGCGACATATTCTAACAGAACAAAGTGAGCACCCCCGAGTGTCGTCAGGGAAATCATCCCACCCCCACCTCTATCTCTCCCCTCCAACCAACCATGGGAGAAAAAAAAATCGACCAATTTCATTCAACCACCAAAGAGGACACACACTGAATACAATGTGGCGAGACCGGTTTATTTTCAGTGGTGTAGATGAGTTGAATTCATGTGTCAAAGTCAAAATGATCCTGATTGTAATAATGAGACATGGAAACTTGTTCGTGTGGACCCACACTAGAATACACAGATCACTTTCTTCAGCATTGTCCTAGGTACTATCTACCAACTCACTGGCCTGGAGACTCGGCACTTCAGTCAAACCTGCATGGGACGGCAGAGGGAGGATCTGAGGTGCACAACATCTTTTATACAGGCCATTAACCTTCTGAGTCCTGAAACAAGTATGATACGTCTGACTCGAAGAACGCAGAAGAAGAAGCGGAAGAAGAAGAAGAAGATGATGAAGAAGAAGAAGAAAAAGAAGATGAAGAAGAAGAAGAAGAAGATGATAAAGAAGAAGAAGAAGAAGATGAAGATGAAGAAGAAGAAGAAGAAGCAGAAGAGGAAGAAGAAGATGAAGAAGAAGAAGAAGAAGAAGATGAAGAAGAAGAAGAAGAAGAAGCTGATGAAGAAGAAGAAGAAGAAGATGAAGATGAAGAAGAAGAAGAAGATGATGAAGAAGAAGAAGAAAAAGAAGATGAAGAAGAAGAAGAAGAAGAAGATGATGAAGAAGAAGAAAAAGAAGATGAAGAAGAAGAAGAAGAAGAAGAAGATGATGAAGAAGAAGAAGATGAAGAAGATGAAGAAGAAGTAGAAGAAGAAGAAGAAGAAGAAGAAGAAGAAGAAGAAGAAGAAGAAGAAGAATTGTAATACTAATAATAATTATACAGAAACTAACTTGCAGTGGGTGTATGCAGCGAGCCGGTCCGATTAATGTATTGCATGAAGATATGCGAGAAAAGTGTGTGTGTGTGTGTGTGTGTGTGTGTGTGTGTATGTGTGTGTGTGTGTGTGTGTGTGTGTGTGTGTGTGTGTGTGTGTGTGTGTGAGAATGAGACTGGAATTGTGTACACTCACCACCTACGTGTAAGTGGTCCAACAAAGTACGTAAATCTATATTGCCATGTCATCTGGATCGTATGCTGTCCCGTTGCCAATGTACAGTACAAGCTGCGCTGTTCGCCAAACTACCTCAATCTGTGGTTTGAGCTTGCTTAAACTTGTTAAACCTATCTCATAGTTGATGGCTACAGTGTAATATTCATTGCCTTTAACAAATCTGGCTACCAGCTTATGATATGGTTGTGTGGTGTCCATTGAATGGTGAGGACAAGTGATCGCAGAGTCAGTATTTAGTGACACAGTTTACGCCCACAGTCTGTCTATGCCAGCCACCATCTTGTGTGGTCTCCTGTTTGTACTGTTATCTGAACTCTCACTGGCACGCTGCAGATGTCGCTGCAAGTAGGTAAGGGGTGACACCAGACACCTGTCTGCTAATGAGAGGTGAGTACACCAGCTACAGTGGAGGGTAACCACTATCAATCGCAGCAGCAATATCAGAAATAGATTATCATACCTAACATTACTGTTCTACTGTTCAGGACAGACAGTCAAGTTGAACAAAGGCTGTTTATGTTGTATTTTAAGGGTAATTTAAATACGGAAAATAGCAAAGTCCGTTCAAGAATGAGAGAGAGATAGGAAACTCTTTTTCGAAAAGTAAAGAAGGTGAAGATCTCAAAAAGAGCTATCACAGCCTGGGAAATGTTGCGGACATATACCTTTCTGATCCTCTAAAGGGGCTGAACCGCGCCTGGACATGACACACAAATGTCCTCATGTTTTATCTTTTTTTTTTCCCCCACCGCCCCTCGGGAGGAATTTGAACCCACAACCCCAAGTTTCTTAATTCCTTGTTGAAAATTTGATAGGTTTTAATGTGTCGTGATTTCATTTTAATTCTTTATAATCATTATAATTCTCAAACGGATTTTGTTTTCTATCATTTTGAAACTCTTCATTCACCCACTTGGCGGTCGTTTACAGGATAGTCGAGTGGTGATTACTGGTTCAATACTATATGAATCAATGGTGCGCGCTGCAATCGACGTTTGAAACTTCATTTCGGAACTACACGCCTGTGAACATGTTTGGGCTGAAGGCGTCAAGTTAAATTTCTTTCTCGGATGATATTTTCACCTCGTTCATCACCTACAGGTAAAAATAAAACACTATGCAAAATGAAAAAAAAACCCAACAAAACAACGAAACGGATTCACATATCCAAAGGACAAAGAAGGAGGTTAATGGTTCCTCCAACGCCGACGCCCCTGACGCCAAGTTTCCACACAAAATGTCTCTCTCAGGCAGAAGTCCTGGAACTCCGGCACGGGGTCACAAAAGATCACACGGGGAACGATGTCTGTATCTCCAACAACAGGCCATTTGCCTGGGACTATCTCGCGACGCGGAGACACTTTTCTGTAGATCAGTGACTCGCCGGATGTTTATGGCTGCCACCAGGAAGGCGATGCACAATGGGTCATGGGACTCGCTAAATGTTTTGCTGTGATGGTGCCGTGTGTTGGACCAGCTACCGATAAGAGACGTCCTGTGTAGCTCAGCTGGCTGGTGGTGAACACTGGAGGTGAGGATGGAATAATATCATGGCCATTATGTTGCCTAAGTCAAATGTCATATCTGACACAGATGGTATGCCATAACCTTTGATTTTTCTCACTAATTAGTGGAGATAAGGATTACGAATGTTCATGTGTTGGCTTTTCTTTATTTGCCATGACTGTAGACATTCACAGACAACTTGAGTGGTGTAGATAAAAGAGGACTAGGAGATCTGTGCTCCCCCCTGGTACTTGCTCAAACTATCAACGAGTCTCATCTACTTCTCATGATTATCATCTTCATAGCATTATTCTGCCCATGATGTCATCATCGTATTAGTCTTTCTATAATATTATCATCGTATTAGTTTTTCTATAATATCATCAGCGTATTAGTCTTTCTATAACATCATCGTATTAGTCTTTCTATAATATCATCATCGTATTAGTCTTTCTATAATATCATTGTCGTATTAGTCTTTCTATAATATCATCATCGTATTAGTCTTTCTATAACATCATCATCGTATTAGTCTTTCTATAATATCATCATCGTATTAGTCTTTCTATAATATCATCATTGCCTTAGTCTTTCTATAATGTCATCATTGCCTTAGTCTTTCTATAATATCATCATTGTATTAGTCTTTCTATAATATCATTGTCATATTTCTCTGTCCACACTATCGTCTTCATATCATTCTGCCCATAATATTAGTATTATATCATTCTGCTCATTACTGTTCCCAACCTTCCCTCACTCCGTGTCTCGCAGCAACCAACGTACATCATCACATGTAAAGTTTCCAAATCCCCACACATCTATATTAATAAAAAAAGAATATGTATAGCAACGAAATACAATCTCCGATAGATCTTTTCAATCCGCCCGATTCGCCAATCGTCCAACTTTTTCACGGAGTCTAATGCATTCGTCTATGATGCCTTTCGGTGCGCTAGGTATTCTTTCCCGGCTGGTGG
>JAWQUT010000225.1:533583-550063 GCA_033807755.1 Ellobium chinense
GTGGAGGAGGAAAAAGAGGGAGGAGAGAAGGCTTGGAGGAGGATTTTTTTTTGTTTTTGGTGGTGGTGGGGTTCGGGGGGATTGGACAAGGGAAAGCAGGGATATTTAAGGGGAATCAAGGGAAATTTTCTTTGGTTGTTCGATAACGTTGTTAAACTCATTGCTACATAATGATGTGCATGTTCATCCTAACCCTTTAACCTAAACAGCTCTTGTCATAATAGTAGTAATATTAGTATGGAATAATAATAATAATATTAAGAATCAAGATTTTCAAGATCTATTTATTTATTAGGCCATAGGGGGAAAAAGATGGAGGAGAGAAGGCTTGGAGGTAGATNTTTGGGGGTGGTGGTGGGGCGCGAGGGGATGGGGGGGATGGACAAAGAAAAGCATGGATATTTTTTTCAAGGGGAATCAAGGGGAATTGACACAAAATGCAACAACATAAAGAGAAAAAATGCATCCATGACATAAAACCTATCAGCAAAACACAATCCCACCTTGTACAGCAAATCTTTCAGCCGTAATATACTCAGTGCTTCCAGTCAATAACACCCCCCCCCCACCAGCAATATCATCCACTACACAGTCTGTTACATAATACACCACCCATTATGGCATCCAACAAGAACTGTCAATTAATTCTACCAAGGTTTCATAATAACCTCGAGAATTCTCAGAACATCAGAATCAACGTGAACACACAAGACTTTCATAACTCAGATCTCAATGTACCACTCTATACTCTTCACCTTATACCACAATCTGTCTACCTGACCACTTTGTTTGTCCCTCCCTCCCTCCCTCTCTCTCTCTGTGGTTACCCATCACAAGTAGTATAGCATGACTTTTTTATTCTGTTTGAGGAGCAATAATAATCTTACATTACATTTATAAAGTGCTCATTCCAAGAGCAAGCTCAAAACGCGCACGAGAACAAATTAATCCATCCTCTCAACAATCACCCTTCTCTTCATCTCTCTCTCTCTCTTTCTCTCTCTCTCCCTCTCTCTCTCTCTCTCGCAGCCAAACACGCACATTCATCTATCACACATTCACAAACGTCACACTGGTGGAGTTCTCAACATTAATTTATTATATCCACATTGTGTACGTACCAGTACGTGCCGGAAATAATATTCCCTAGTCTTACCCAATGTACCCTATGTCGTATTGCCCATGTAGATTGGAGGAATCTAATTGGTCCAAAAAATATGGACTATCAGAATCAATAGTAGGAGAGTAGAAATAATCATATAACATGAAAACACATTGCAAAAGTGGTGAAATTCGGTCCTGAATATATAAAGAAATAATTGTCGCAGGCAGTGTTTCCTAATGGCTTCAGTGGATTTCCATTTGTGCGGACTTGTGATCTGTAAAAGATGGTCACATTTTTAACCCCTTTTCATGTAATTTAAACTTGTGAAAAATCAAAATGAAGTACTCCCATTGTAAACAGTATAATATAATTTGAGCACAGTGGTGGCACCAGACCTGCCGACTAGCCTTGGCCATCTCGGAATGTTCCTGCGGTTCGAGGAGAAACCTTTATTAAATGTCTCAAAGAGGCTTTTACAATCTGGCTCCTGCAACCTGTAATGAACTGTTCCCACCTGCCGGACGCAATATAGTCGTAATCGTGCTGAGGCTCCATGAAACTCTATCTCAAACAAACCTGTCTTCAGTCTCATGAGCTTATGGTGGTTTGGTAACAAACCGCAACATTTGAAAAACATGTCCTAGCAAAGATGTTAAAATGGTATTGTTCCCTGAAAACTATATTCTATAAAATTCAGAATGTTAATGAGATACTGTATATCCAAATAATAATATGAAAAGTATTATTTTTGTCCTTGACATGTTCATTACATTCTTTATGTGATAAATATTGGTGGTTTTCGCATATTACCAGCCAGGTGCACTTTACGTCATATATTAACTTGGCCGGTCCTATGCGAATACCGACAATATGGTATAAAGTTACCAAAGAGAAAATGTTGCTGTTCACCCATTCCGTGGTTGGCATAGAGATTAATGAAAGCTACAGAATCATAAGCTAACCTACAGCTTGGGCACAGGGGAATCCACAGATTTCTCCAGTGGAAAGGCCTTTTACCTTGTCGGGCGTATGCAAGAAAAGGTAGAAGGTCGAGCCTTTGGAGAAAACATTGAATTCCCTTGCTAACACATTTCTCCAATTCAGGTTTAAATGAAAACATTTATATAAACCGAATTTGTATACAAAGTACACAGAAAGGATCAAATGTAACTCTCCAACAATGGAAATCCTTCCTGGCAGCTTTATATACATATCCTTCACAGGCTAGAATACCATTACATAGCTCGGATAATACCTACATTCTTACGTCATTGTGAAAAACGTCATTGCTTCTGCGTTTTGTATTCGGGGGAGATCGAAATACCGGCACGCTTATTCCGCATTCGTCTAAATCATTTTTTGAGGTTTTGAGAAATTTAGCTCTCTCAGTCTTTTGCTCACAACAAAACATTAAGGTAGATGTGATTTAGCTTGTAAAATTGGGATATCAACGAGTCAAAACTCTGCATTTTTTTAAACAAGAAAAAAAAGTAAATGGAAAATCATAGAAATAAAGACATCTGAGATCACCAGAAAGAAGATTTAGACAACTGTGGTATGAACGTGACGATACACCACATCATCATAGTCATGGTCAGACCGCCTGTCTCAAGACAATCAACTTTTCAGGAGGGGAAAAATGAACAAAACAAAACTGTGGTAGACGGTGCAAGAAAATCATACAAATCTCAAGCTCTGGTGCTGTTTTTTTTTTTTTACCTTTTCTGTGACATTTGATGGATGTATTGGGCTGGTCTAAACACAAAAAAAAATAGCCACTCTTCAAATTGCCTGTCTCTGAGATAGACATTCTGCTTATGACCGTCATTATATGGTCTTCCGCACTGCAGGTCAACTTAAAATAGCTTGGTTATGGGAATGATATCAACTAGTATTATATTTACATGATCCCTCCCTCCNCACACACACACACACACACACACACACACACACACACACACACACACACACACACAAATTAACCAGTTTTCGCATGAAAACGTTATTTATCCAGTAGAGTTTAGAGAGTCATTCCCACTACAAGTATCTTTTCCTCAGTTGTTTACCAGCTTTTCATCTCCATCTACTCGTCCATGCTCTCAACACGATGAAAGGACAGTCCAGCACGCTTAATAGCAACCACTCGCGCGCACAGGAAAAATTGTGATCAAAAGACGTTGTGCTATCCAGTGACATTCAAATAGAAATTTGATACTCTGGTATCTGGAAAAAAGTTGCGATTAAGCCATATTTGTATTTAAGCGGATTGCGATTAAGCGAGGTTGACGGTATTATTTCACGTCATTTAAACAAGGACAGCGGCATGCCGGGAAATTCTCTTAAAGGAACCCCTCGTCGACTGGCTCGATCTCTGGATACTTAAATCATTTTTACAGACACAAAGGAAAATAATCTCACGAAGTTTACATCCAGTTTAACAAACATATTTTTTTAGGGCTATGCGACGTACGTATGTGTACTTAAGAATAGAGATTTGTTTTAATATACAAATTGCTTTGCATCAGCAGGTACAGAACAGCTGAACGCAGTGGGACGCAGAGCCACTAGGCAGACACTTAATTGTTTGAAGTTTAGCAAAACTATCAGAGGAGCATTGTTTTAAGTTTACCGTGTGCGCAATTAAATCGTTATTGTTCCTCCTAGATGATTTAAACCGCCTCCTGGTCCCAGAGCTGGGCGGCTAGGCCTCACCACTAGCAAAGGGGAGCCACTCTAGACAGCTTGTCGCCTCTCTGGGGCCGGCAGGGGGATAAAACTCCGGAACGACTATCAGTTTCCCCGTCCGTTTATCTGTAACCCGAGAATTATTACATTTCTTTTTCGTATCCAACTCCGAATTTTTCATCTACCACCGTTCCGCCATAATGCTATGTTTTGATGTTGAAGTAAAGAATGCCTAAATTTGCGAATTACGAGTAGCTGTCCCTGAGAAAGTTTCAGATTGTAAAGAGTATTTTAACTCTACGTGATTCTGGCTTCTGGAAACAGATTGAGAGACTGTCATTTAATTCCTAGCAGTCGTTGACCATCACTTGCACTATGACTTTGTCATATCTTACATAATATTATATATAAAAATATATATTATATATTACGACGGAATGCTCTGATACAGACACATTATACCTGACCGTCCCGTCTTCAAACTACATGTACATTGAACGACATTAGAAAATGTTCGGAGATGCAGACAGACCGTCATTGACTGTGTTTATAATTCTTAGTATCAGAGACTGGAATCCATGCTCCCTCCTGACCTGAGACTATTGTTCCCAGTGCACTCACATCAGGTTGTTTAAAACTGGTCGTCATAGCCGCAGTAGTGGTGTGTCCATCTAAATTATTTTGTTCGATCATCTTCTCCTCTTTTTCCTCTCCCCCCTCTCCCTCCTCCTCCCTCCCTCTCCCTCCTCCCTGCCTCCCTGTCTGGCCCCTAGCCCTAGCCAAATCTAAACACCGCAATCTTATCGATCTAAAATAAGGGCCAAGAAATGTAATCTGCCACTTTCCTATCCGCCAGATTTTTTTGAGGTAGGCCACCGAGTCTGGCAAAATGGGGTCGATTGGAACATAATCTCTGGGATCAAACACCTTCCTGAATTTACTTTTCAGTTATTTGTGAGCTTGAGTTAGTACAAATGATTGTGTATGTGAATTTTTTTGAGAGAATGTGTGAAAGATAGAAAGTGAGATCTTCAACTTTGTCAAGCGCCTAGAGCTCATTTATGGGGAGTGGGCGCTATATAAATATTCTTTGTTATTATTATTATTATTATTTAAGTATTTACTCAGAAACCATATCAGCTGTTGCTGCGGTAGTTTGTCCGGAAAACTGACACATATTTACTTCCAAGTTGCTAAATACGCAATCGATATCAGATTTTTAACAATGTAATATCCCAGCATACCTTGAAATAAGAAACAACTGGCTTTCAAAAGAGGCAGATACGCTGTTTTGGTAAGCAATTTAATTTGGATTAACAATACGCTATTACAACTGACACAGCCGCTCTGTTTTGATATAGCTCTACACTGTTTCAAGCCCTCTTCCACGCTGTCTATAAGGTGAGGAGTGAATGCAGTTTGTCCAAGAGGCGCTAGATCTTCTTCTAAGTATAATTATGTAAGCAAGATGGAGGACTCATTCTTGAAGACCCAAGTTCGCATTTCCCAATTTCAACCAGTGATGATGAAGTCTTGTCATATCAATATCTGAACGCCGTTCTCTCACATTCGCTACTTTAACCGAATGTGTGTCTCGGCGAATGTTTTGGGTACTCCCTCGATCACCGGCAGCGCATCGCCATTTCGCTCAGCTCCCAGCGAATGGGGTGGAATCACAGAAACCTTTCTGGTGAGTAGATAGGCGGGGACGGAACCCCCTAGGTGGAGGTAACAAAAGCGATAGTGTAATGCCTCACTGGAAGATATGCCTCACTCGGGGAGCTGAGCAAGGGTGGGGGTCTGGCAGGACGAGGGGCGGAGAGAAAACAAAAACAGCAGCAAGAACTTGAAGGCTGACGAACTTTGGGGGACATTGATAGAAATTGTAGAGAAAGAATAAAACAAAAAGTATCAGCAGGAAGTGAAAATAAGGAGCTGTTGAAACAACAATATAAAACACTTTCTCCATACACTGTTATTAAATTACTACTACTACTGCTACTACTACTGCTACTAACTACTACCACCATCACCACCATCATGACTTCTATTTCTACTACTACCACTACTACTACCATTACTATTACTACTATTACTTCTACCACTACTAATACTACCAACATCACACCACTACTTCTGCTACTAACACTACATGTATCATTATTACTTTTTCTACTGCTGCTATATAATAATAAACAATATTATATTAATTATAATTAATACTATTACTGTTACATGTACTTGCCTATTATTCTACCTCCTTCCCCTACTATTACTATCATTACTATTAGTACTATATCTACTATTACTACTACTACCATTACTACTGCTGCTACCACTACCACTACTAAGACTACTTATACTATGACTACTTCTACATCTACCACCACCAGTGCTACTATTACTACCATTACCTGAACTTCTGTTACTGCTGCTATTACTACTTTTACTAGTACTTTCAATAAAAGCCCCGAGAACTGCACACCAGTAAAAATGACCTGATTTTGAATCTGAAATGACATTGAGGCGCATGAAACACCTGTGTAGCAGGATCCACAGGTATATATCATATATGTATTACATCATAGTACAAGAACTACTCCTTGTATTACTATTGATACTACGTCTACTAGTAAGTTATACTACTTTTCCTTCTTCCCTTCTTGCTATGACTACATGCATTACTATTACTACTACTACTTTTTACCACTACTACTAGTAGTAGGCGAAGATTGATCCAAACAAATCAAAGATATTCGCGAAAATCCGAGAACGTATATTGTTGGACGCACTATAGTACAATGTCATGTGTAACTACTGTTGCAATTGGCGCTGTAAGAACCGCAACTTTCATGGCTATAAATGTTGGTTGTGGTGTCATTCCCAGTACTTCCTCTACCGCGACCATCACACCACCAACAGTGTAGCCACTATAATTGTCACCACTGCTACTTTGCCACCGCTACCATAATGATGTGTACCACTTGCCATTGTACCTTTTGCCATAGAGTGACAGCGAGTAGGATGGTATCCCTACCTGTTTAATACACTCTGAAGGTCCCTCATGGTGATCTAAACTGGTGTGTTTATTTGGTCAAAGGCATACTTGTATTCTGTGGGAGGTCCTTAACAAAGGAAAATATCAGGGGTATATCTCTGGTTGGTGCGAGTCAGTCACAGAGAGGAAGGCTGCACACCTGCTAGAGGTTTGTTAGGTATGTGACGTTTTTTGCCATCACAGGAGGAGAAAGTTCGGCAACATGGCGGCAACTATCTACGATTTCAGATTTGTTAGTGGAACGTCTTATCAAAGGCCTTGTGTTGGAGGAGGATGTGGCAAAAATCACTGTATGCTAATGAAAAAAGGCAAAGATAAAGATACAGCAAACACCCCTCGTAAGTTAGTGCGTTATTTTCTTGCTCTTCCGTGTTAGTGGCATCCATCTTGGCTTGTCTGGAGACTGATTCTTCCTTTGCTAAAGATGCCCCCCTTTCACGACACCACATGT
The DNA here is from genome assembly GCA_033807755.1 of Ellobium chinense. Taxonomy (NCBI): domain Eukaryota; kingdom Metazoa; phylum Mollusca; class Gastropoda; order Ellobiida; family Ellobiidae; genus Ellobium; species Ellobium chinense. The sequence continues at coordinate 540,883 of JAWQUT010000225.1, forward strand.
GAATTTAAAGAAAACATAAGTTTATATGTATTGCCTCATAACTTAAGCACTCAACAGTTTCACGAAAAAATCAGATTTTGAAGTAAATGTGGTCTCTCGTAACCTGATGCACGTCGGGTCCAGCCTCCTGCTGGCTGCGTGATCATTGTTACAGATAATGACCTCGCACGTGTTGTCAGGTGATACCAAGTTGCAGAAGTTCGACGGCTGCACCCAGCGCGCGGTAAGGCGATGCGTTTAATATTATCTAATGCCGAATTCAAACGTCGCTAGAGGGCGGTAGAATTAATTCTATGACAGCACCACAAGGGTTAAGAACAAAGCTGTGTTTACTTGCCTATGATATACAATAACTGGATGTTGTCTGACTTGATTAACCCATTGTTATTGTTATTGTTATTGTTATTGTTCTTACTTAGAAAGAAAGAGATCACATGTTATTTTGATTTCTTGTCCAAGTCTCACTTCAATGGAACACAATGTTGTAGTGTGAAGACAATGATGATGGTGATGATGATGGAGGCTGGAAAGAGAGAGAGAGAGAGAGAGAGAGAGAGAGAGAGAAAGAGAGAGAGAGAGAGAGAGAGAGAGGAAGGGCAGAATGTGAATTGCTTGTTAAAATTATTGTTATTTTGCTCATTTACAGCAGATAGTTGTCTGAGCTCAATAAACATATTGTTATTGTTATTGTTATTGTTGACAACATACTAGCGGAGATTTCCTTGGAATTTGAAGAGGAGTGAATGGAATTTCCCTTTTTTTTATGGGGAGGGGATGGAGGGGGGGGGGGGGGGGGGGGGGGGGGGGGNGGTGAGGAGAGAGAGGAGGGAATATGTAACTGGACGCGTGGTGGAGTTTGAAGAATGACGGAGTGGTGGAGTTTGAAGAATGATGGAGTGGGTGGAGAATTGGACAAAAGTGACATCGTTAAGTCTCTTCTAAGACTCCCACGACTTCTCATACATCGACAGTGACTCCTCTGACAAATTGGTGAACAGCGTGATGAACTTTGGTTTTATTTTATGTTTGTTTACTCCTATAGTACATGTATATTCTCATTTGTCTTTTACTTGTTTTCCTTCTCCTGTTTCCCTCAGTGATGTCATCAATAATTCAGCCCTGTCTATGACGGTCACTGTCCTATGTAGGTCGACCAGGCCCTCCCCCCTCCTTTTCCCTTCCCCATCTTTTCTCCAGAGTTTTCTCTCGATTTGCTCTCTCTCTGTGTGTGCTCGTGAATGAGAGACTTCAAAGGAGATAAGGAACGGTGAAAAAAAGACAACAAAAAGAAAATAGAAACTTATGACATTGTGCATTAGCATAGGAGACAGACAGACAGACAGACAGACAGACAGACAGACAGACAGACAGACAGACAGACAGACAGACAGACAGACAGACAGACAGACAGACAGACGGGCCAGAAAGAGAGATAGAGAGAGCCAGAGAGAGCCAGAGAGAGAGAGGAAAAGGTTGAAGAAGAGAGAAAAAGAAAAAGAGACACTGGGAGAGACAGATTAGAAGAGAGAAAGAGAAAAAAAGGCGGATAGAGAGAGGGGATAGACTAAGGAAGAGAGAAAGAGATATAGAGAGGGGAAAGATTAAATATGAGAAAGAGAGAGAGAGAGAGGATAGATTAAAGAAAAGAGAAAGAGAGAGAGAGAGAGCAGAGAGAGGAGAGATTACAGAAGAGAGAGAGAGAGAGAGAGAGAGAGAGAGTGACAGAAATGATAGATTAAAGAACAGAGAAACAGAGATAGAGAGAGGCAGAAAGGATAGATTAAAGAACAGAAACACACACAGAGAGAGAGAGAGAGAGAGAAAGAGACAGAGAGAGAGAAAGAGACAGAGAGACAGAGAGACAGACAGAGGGTAGACTAAGACAGAAAAAGAGAGATAGGATAGATAAAAGAAGTTGAAAGTCTGTGGCAAGCATGTCATGAACAGGTTGGGATGTCTGTCCGCTGGATGGAACAACATTATTCACCAGATAAGAGGATAATACATCTATAGCCGGGCACCCTGAGGCGCCTATCACGGTCTAGGTCATATCAAAGTACAAAGGGAATTGACGGGAAAAAGGGTGCGTTCTACAACTTCATTAATATTCGGTTTCTCTAGGGCTCCCCCTTCACGATGAATGAGAAGATAAAAAACAAAAACTGATTAATAGTTTCAATCCAATCCAGGATTTTCATCAATTTCTCGCTGACTCGCGCCGGCATCTGGAAAATGTCTTCCAGCGCTTGTTGCCAAAGAGGCCTCGAGCAAAAGGAGCGCTCCTGGCAACGCCGGTGACGCAATTCGGACCAATCAGGAAAGGGGATACATTCCAATGGTGCCAGGTCGTGCCAGGGAAACCCCAGAAGGCCAAAACTGATTGGCTCAGTATGAATAGAGAAAGTCAAAGCGTGAAGGTGTATCGTGCTGGTATCTGTAGGCACATGGGCGTCGCTCAAAATGACGGATCTCTGGACAAGATCAATTACTGCTTTGGTGATAATTATTAATTGAGTTGGTACCTGTAGCTGGGAAGGGCAGGTGTAGATAGAAGTCTTGGTTTCCTCTCCTATCTTGCTACTACTACTACTACTACTACTACTAAACTACTACTACTACTACTACTAAACTACTACTACTACTACTACTACTACTACTACTACTACTACTGCACTCTCTGTTACTGCCGCGGATGCCATTTTTTCTTGTGTTAAATATCATGACAAGTTCCTATTTTTGAACTCTGTTGTACGTAGATCTAGATCTAGTTGTACAGAAAAGAGATCTTTTTGTCATGGGTTCAATTCCCGAGTCGGACTGTTTGTGCTGTCGTATTCCTGAAAAAGAACACTTCACTCCTTTTTCCTCACTCCACAGTGCTGGCTTTCGAGCTGTGGAAACCAGGCGCTGCATCGTGGCGATTAGCAATGGCTATGTTACGAATTTTATAAGTAATATTATGTCTTTATAGGTAAAATATATGTGTTGTTCTATGTATAATGAATGAAATGTATGACACTGCATGCCATTGTGGAACAATTTTTCCACGGGTTAAATACAAGTCTTTATTTTCAATTTTTTGGTCATTTTTATTCAGATTAGAATACATAGTACCTCCTTATTTATTTCATTTAATATGTTTATATGATGTGTACTGTTGTGTGTATAACGTACGCAGTCAATGAAGTATTTCACAATGTGTAACAGTCTAGTATATATATATCACCCTACAATGGTGATGAAGCACGGATTTCGTACTTTTGTAAAGTCGATGTTACACTTTGACCTCCTCGTGTAAAATAAACCAGTAACAAGAGTAGATCTACACAGCCTATCTGACACAGGTTTGACATGAACATTCTTTACCTCTCCCATCTCCACGCCTCGACCTTTGACCTTGATTAAAGATGGTTTAATAGCCCCGGCTAATGACTGGGAACCAATCAGCCGCCTCCTCCCCGCTTCTATTTGTCCATCTTCTTCCTGGACACAGGTGACAGTACCGTCTCTGCCCTGTACCCGCTGATTGATACAGCCCGGCTACTAATTGCAATGTGGAAAGGTCAGGTGTTGTTGTATGGTGTGAGCGAGATGGACGGAACTGAAAGGGCATCAGGAGGAGAGAAGAGTGGTCTATTCTTACTTTCTGGCCGTCCAAATCCATGCTGTAACCCAAGACTATATTATATAGTATGACTACTACGCTGACCTGAGGTTTCGGTTTTATAACAAATCATAGTATTCGCAACAACTCAGAGGTGAATGACTTTGGTCTAGATTTTTAATGTAGGTCTGGATCTAAATCTAAATTAAGCGCACAAGTTGAATTGAAGAGATGCCCCAATAATTTCTGACCTTTCTTCATTTTTCTTTGTGGAAGCTGAATGCATGACAGATCAGGATTTAGTTTGTGAAGACAATAAGGACAACGGCTTTATGAGAGCTTGTGGCGTTTGAGAACTTGTGGTTTGTAAGAGCTTGTGGTTTGTAAGAGCTTGTGGCTTGTGAGAGCTTGTGGCTTGTGAGAGCTTGTTGCTCGTGGCTTGTGAGAGCTTGTGGCTTGTAAGAGCCATGTTGATCTATCTCCGCGAGGGCATGTCAGGTGATGGTATGGACGCTTGTTAGACCGAGTGTCTCGTCTTGTTATTCTTTAGTATTTCCTGTGACCGTGACAGCTATTCCGGGACACGAGGCGTTGAACCACATCCATATAGTATTGGTACACTAGATCACGTTGTCTTTGGCTTGAAAGAATACAAAATAGCAGTTTTTTACGATGTTGTTAGCGAGTAGCATAAATGCAGAGCATGGAGTTCCTATTCTGTGCTGAGTATAAGCATCTAAAATATGTGTTGAAGGCTAATAAATATGAATATCAGGTAATTATTTTACAGTGATTTCTCTGACGCGAATGGATACAAGTTATGCCTTCCTCCGTGAACTCGATCGAAATATAGCCCGTTTTCTGAATCGTGTCCGAACCTTCGCCGTTGCTGAGCTGGAGGAAACAAGTTCAAGTTCAATCTCTTTATTAGGCATTTTGCCAATCAAATGCGTGTTCTGGATTCACATTTTACCTTGTAGATCTACATGACCTTGGAGTAGGAAGCTACAATAGAAGGTGGGGGTCTGAGATACTGTAGGATATCGCCGAGTATTTTTTCTGTTTAATCATTGCAACGAAGCCTACTTATCCCTCACCTCCTTCCCATAATTTCCCCTCTTTTCGTTCGTTTCGCACCTGCGACGATGCAATTTTGTTCTTTTAGAGATAGGGTAAGTAAGGCAGGAACAAAGGCTGGACCCCCACGTCCCCTTAAACAACATACATGCCTGCCGCCATAGACTGTGGTGACAGAATGATGTATGGTCACACATATTAATATGTCAGGGTTGATGACGTAACTGCAAACATGGACAGGCACAAAAATGACGTAATATATTCAATATTACATATAAACTAATATACGGTATATTGGACTTTACCTATAGAGGAATTTACTTACAATTCTTTCATATTCATAGCATTATATATTACACTCTCATAAGTGTTGCTTTCTTTCTCTATTCCTAGCTCTGAAAAACCCAGTATCTTTTTTTTCTGCTTGAATCAGAGGCAGTTACCGAGATAAGATTTTAGAGCAGGGGAGAGTATTTAGTTGCATTTTAGTTACAGCAAGGGAGATAACTCCAGTCTTGAGACAAAACGTTTGAGTGGGTTATTGAAAATTACCACACGGGTAATTTGATTTTCCCTTTCAAAGAAAACAAAAAAAATGATGGAAAGAAGAAATTAAGCTACATTTTTTTTTATTTCTGTGCAAATTTGATCAAGACCCTGGTTATATTCCATAAAGAGTGTAGATACTTTGCTGTATAATATTTGCAAGAAAATGATTGTAAACCATTGAGGCACCACCAGCGACTGGTCGTGCAACACTGTATCAACTGAACCAATTTACTGGCAAAATATAATTAAGCATTAAACATTGCCAATATCAGTCGTTGCGATTATCGAACTGATCTGTAGGTAACACTAGTCTACAATCTTTGAACAGCTGTTTGCCTCGGGAAGAAATACACGTTTTTATGTGAACTGTGTCATTAAAAACAAAACTATGACAATGAAAATTCTTATTTGCCTTTGACTTAGAGATATTTATTCTAAAACTGAGGTTTCCTTATATGGCATTGTTATTTAAGCATTATTGTCATTAGTATTATCTTTATTATTATTATTATCACCATCATTATTGAAACTAAAATAAATGTGATTCTGCCCATATATAAAACAAAACTTTGTGGAAAATGTATAATAGATATATCCCAAAAAAAAAAAAAATAGTCAACATTCGTGGTAGGACACTTTGAAAAACCATTTCATCATCATTATTATTTTTATTGTTATATTATCAACTTTTGAAGCGTTTGGATCTTTCATGTGTCTTTTGCCCTCTTATAATATCCCACTCTTTACTTTTTGACATATTCTCTGCAGAGAAGATCTGAAGCGTCTCTCGTCACTGTCTAGAACTAGTGTGCCAATATCGATACGCACTATGTGTCTTGGTGCCACATGTCTATACTGATGACAAATATCTTAGTATTCCTACTGTAAACTAGAGCAACTACTGACAATTTTAGAATTAATTTTGGAATTCATTACCCGAAACTAACAAAGATCAAATATTTTCCGTTCTGAGACAATTTGCTTGTTGATCAGCGTAATCAGATTTCCAGACTGGGCTCAAGATCTCAGCCCACTCCTGCACAGGTCCGACCTGTCCTGTATCATATCAACAAATTGTTGCTATTTGGGTCTTACTGTCTTTCGATAACATATCAAGTCACACTTAAAGGTACAGGGGTAACTATTTGCTTCACAGCCTAGTAAGTCCACATTATTGTTTTATAAAGTTTAAACCGCGTATATTTTACCTTTCGCCTGACGGTTTTTGAGAAAACACCACAGGAATGTCGGGATTTTCACCCTGCGTGCACCGCCATGACTCGTGCTCCGTGAAAAGCCAGATAGCCAGAAGGCGACTTGCCCGGATGGTTTGACACACGCGTCGGCACCAGTCTTCTGTTAGCTCTTCTCGCTTTATGACGTCACACAACACGTGTATGGAGGCGTACATCCGGTGAAGTGCCCGAGATTCCAAAGGTATTTTCTCAGAAATGTTTGGGGCGGAAGAAAAATGCAAGCTAGGTAAAAAGAGTTTGAAAAAATAACGTAAATTTTTAAGACTCTGTACTAAATATCTACCCTTGTCCGTTTAAATTAGCAAAATATCATATTTTTTTCCTTTTTAGTAGAGAGAAAAATGTCATAATGAATGGAAGTAAGAACGGCTGCAAGGAATGAATGGTGAACTTTGAGTAACTTGTGAACGTTCTGTATAAACTGTGCTGGTGTCAGAGTTCAACTGTATCCTATAAAGCTGTTAAACTGTATGATGTGAAGTTGTCATATTGGGTTATTATCTGTTCTTGTACCATGGAATATTTGTATCGTTTGTCTGTGTATTTTTTGTTACGGTCTGGATTTTCATCAAATAAACTTATTAAAATGATAAACCTACGGAACTAACGTGGTTAAACATCTCTGAATTGTTTACTCATAATATACATTAATATATATCCTCAACAAGAGCCCTCCACATGACTCTATACAAGGATATAAATGCAAAGTGCCAATTAAATACGTGCTGCTCTTTTAATTAAAACAATATATCTATATATATACTTTAATAGCTGACACTGTAAGTGGATTCCATATCATTCTTGTATGTGTGAGTGTAAGAATTTGTAGTTAGCTCATTAAATTTAATTGTTGGACATTTTTTTTTCCCAGCTCTCCGTCTTGTGAGCTCTAGAAGGCACCAAGACGGCTGATAAGTGGGAATAGACGGCCACTCCAGGAGCTGGAACAAACAACATAATCCCAGCCAGACCCAGGACACACAAGCAAACAAACAAAATGACTCGTAAACCACGCAGTAATCGCTGGATGGTCATCGGGGATTCCCGTTGTATAAACAAACAGCACTGTCTGGCACGGTGCGTGTCAAGGGGCAGGTCACTAGGGTGGACATTCTAATGATACTGACCGCTGATCTCCTGGCTTTGGAAATCAGTTTTGGATTGCCATCCAGTAAGTAAGGTAGGTAAAAGTGAATCATCAAGCCATAGTACCGGGAAGTCATTGAGCACTGTAATTCTTTGTATGAGAAAGATCGTTAAAAACTGCAAAATTTTTGTCATCTGTAAAGTAAATGCTGTTTATTGAACCAGTAGAAGATCCATTGTACTAAAATAAAAAATTGCATTGCAACACGTCTTCATTTAGTCGACAGTTAAAACTGATTGCGTAACGAGTAAATTTCATAATAATGTGTATTACTCTGCAGCAACTGACAGAGGGAAGTCATGGCATAAAATGCTCCACCCTTGATAAATTTCCACTTACCTCTCACGGCAATAGTACTAGATTCTGTTTCCGATTAACGGTAACTTCGACAAAATCGTATAACAGTGCTACTTGGCGTTTGTATAGATCTTAGTTTATACAAGAGAGAAATAAATATATGAATACGAAGCATCAGCTAGATCCAGACCCATAGTATTCGACCAATCCATACGTATGTATATATATTGAAATCAGCCGATGAATTATGAGATGCACTGCATTGTACATGTTGCTTTCGTCTCCGAAAGTGAAGTCGGTGAAAAACTGTTAGTGATAATGTTAATGGTTGGCTTATGCCTAAATGAATAAACTTGAAACTTGTTAATGATTAAATCTTTATTTGCGCGTTGACTTTTTAATTATTGCTTGGCAGTTTTGAATGACCTGACTAGAGGAATAAATGATACAGTGGCTGCTAATATTGGCACTATCGATGATCAGTATACTGGAGTTGGTTGATTAAAAACAATGACAGAAATTATGTAATCTCTGATGTTCAGAAATTTTCACCTTAGGTGAACAAGATAAAACACCACCACCACCACCACCACTAACAACAACAACAACAACAACAACAACAACAACAACAACAAGAATAACTACAACACTACCACCACCACCACCACCACCAAAAACAACAAAGCAATCAAAATCCCATCATACTGTTCTTTCTTTCCCTTTTTTTTTAAATCTTGGCATCGTTCGCAAGAAGGAAAGCTAAAAATATCAAAGAACTTCAACGCCAGTTTAGCCTTGGATACAAGACTTGAGTGTTGACAGATCCTCGGCCCTTCTCAACACAAGGGAGTTACTTCACACAACAATGCCCTGCTCAAATGGTGCATGATGGCAGATTATGGTCACCCTGGCTCTACGCTAATGAGATTCCAGAACACGGAACCAGTGAACGCCGTGGAGATTTTTAGAGGTTTCTGGGGCAAAACATCCTTTCAAGCTGCAGCCATACCACCCAGCCTGGCTTCCTAGAACAGGAGGCCATTTTCTCAGCATGGTGTCATTAGCAACTTCGCAATCTGCCTCATTCTCTTTGAGTCCCGTGGTCTGCGTTTGTTAAACGCCTGGCTTTGTTTGGACCAGCATCCGCTATTATCTCATTTAGATCGACAAGTCAGGTATGTTAAAGGCACAATCCTTGTCCGCACCCCATGTCCTCCTTCCCCTCCCCAACCCCTGCGACTTTCCCCCCCC
>JAWQUT010000225.1:550951-561004 GCA_033807755.1 Ellobium chinense
AGGCTAAACCTCCTTCACTTGTCGTACAAATTTCACACTTCACAGATAACTAATGGAGATAAATAAATCCTGGTGATAAAAAATCCTATCCAGATCTCATCTTGCAAATCTAACACTGTGAGTGGTAAAACACGGAAGTAAGGGAGATAATGGCCAAAGGGAAACGAATAACAGAAGATCGGAATTTCTTGAATCAATGTGATGTTGGCTTCTCCTGGTGACGCCTTAGCAAAAAATGAAGTATTTGAAATAATATTGGACAACATAATAATTCAAACCTTTGTTAAGTACTATGTTATCACGTTTCGTGGATGAACGGCTTCCTTAGAACAGAAATTGGGAATAACATGCTAAAAAGGGCTAAAGAAATGGAAGCACTTGGAAAATGGGTTATTTCAGTACCATCATTATAATATCCTGGATGTTTTTCATATGAGGAATATTTTAAAGATTGTTTGGGAGTCTTTGATTAGGATATTCACTACAGGGGATTATATATACACCTTGAAATAACCAACCAGCCAAGCAAGCAAGCAAGCAAGCAAGCAACCAACTAACCAACCAACCAATTACAATATTAGACACTGTACAGTCGACTCCATTTAAACCTAACGTTTTTCACATAAGGAAATACTGATTTTCTAGATAACATGCACTGGATAAAGGCATCTCCATGTTCCCTAGTAGCTACTAGTCAGCTGTTGTAAGTTCAGCCATGAGATTACGTCATCAAAACGGTCCATTCAAACGCAGGAAGTGGTGACGACAATGTCACCCTTAGCCCCATAAAGTGCACACAAACCACACAGTAGACAACTAAGCCCTCATCTCTCACACGTTCACAGCGCAGTATCTAAACTCACGTGTCTATTCACATAAACATTCTCGACATTAAAAAAAACACACGCGAGTAATTTGTCTTCTTAAAATCCCGGCGTCCAAGAGAGAATTTAACACTCCAGTTATACATGCTTATCTTGTTCCGTATCTCCAGCTATATACATTTTATCTTCCCAGCTTTAAAAAGCTTTCAAACACATAAAATGCAACCACTTTTATAGCCAGTGTTAAAAACGCATTGCGTCCCTTCATCTTCCTGCCTCCTCCTTCCTCCCCACCCCCCCCCCCCCCNCTGTCTACTCCTCCCCACCCCCTCCTCCCCCCAACCCAATCCCCTCGCAAGAGTTGACTGGAACAATTAGGAGGAGAATATGAAGACCATGCACAGTATCTTCTCTCAGTGTTTTCCACGTTTTATCTCTCTCCATCTTAACTTTTATCACGTCTAATATTCTGCACAAATGACCAAACAAAACAAAAAAATTCTGAAATCATCATTTGGTATACTGAATGTCTGAAGTCTCAAGACTAAATGGACATCCTAGCCAAAATCTCTGATCAAACTTCCCTGTTTAAAGATGGTTTTCGCTGCAGGAAATCTTGTCTTATCTCAGATATACTTTAATTTAGGTAATCGCAATGTAGCCAAACTATTTCACGGAAGATGGTTATTGTGAAATTGATCACAAGGATGGAAAAAAAAAAGTATATAAATAAATAGACGTGAGATGCAGTCTTTCATCAGAGGACATTAACCACTGAAATATGAATATATCTGCTTCTAAAAATTGACGAAAAGCATTATCATTGTAACCTAGTACTTGGGAAGAAAATTGTTTCGCTTCTATAGAGAGCAACGACCCACCCGTCCATTTCCAGTTGCTGCGTCATCATTATAACATCGACGACCACCACACCTCATCACCACCATCTTCACCAGCATCACTGTCCTGGCGATGGAATTACTGTCGGCAGCAGTCACGTAGGAACAAAACTCTTTGATTTCCTATCACTTTCATTATTTGTTGACCGGGCTTAAAGGTAAATTGTAGCGGCAGATTTCTCTCTGTTATACGAGAGAATACCATTTCCTCTGTCACAGTGAGAGTATTCATCAACTCCGCTTAATCGCAAATTCTTGGTAGCATGGAAAAAGTTGCGATTTAAAGTAGTTGCGATTATCCTATGATATTTATATAAGGAGTTAAAGTATTTTGTTCTGTGGAAATTGTTGCGACTAAGCAAGACGAGACAGAAGGACACCAAGACAAGTCACATCATACATCTTGAGACAAGATAGATTATGATAACAACTAGGAAGATTGATTATCTTCAAGATATTCCTGGTGTGATCATCTCTGAATAGCGGACCTCAACAACAACAAGAACAAAAACAACAACAACAACAACAACAACAACCACAATAACAACAACAACAACAACAACAACAACAACAACATAATGAAAAGAAGACAAAGACAAGGATAATTTCTGGTCACAGTAAAGGAAAGTCTTATAATCTTGTGATGACGTCGTCATCATTTATCTGGAATCACGCATGCGTGAAGATCATCTTTATTTCCTCCTGAGACTAGATCTGGAATCCAATTAGATGTGCCATTGTAACCGTAAACATTAGATGACAAAGAGAGTCTATTTCGGGAAAACCCGACGTTTAATGATTTAGCCATGATTGCATAATATGCATCTTTAAGAATAACCAATGTCGTTTACTAAGTCGTGATGATTGTGGTATAGCATACTACATTCCCCCTTCCCCTTCTTCACCACAATCCTCAAATCCCCATCGCAGTCAAGGGGAAAAAAATATATTTACAGCTGGTGCATTAGCGATGGGATCTTTTACCATCTTTCAAATTACATTGATGCTTCTATGCTGACTGCATCCTTAGTAGCGTTTAACATGCAGAGTTAATGGGATTCTTACGATGGAAAGAGATCCTGTCGTTAATGCGCAAACTCTCAAATTAAAGGATTACTGTTAGTCAAGTGATGCCGCTCTGGGGTTAACAAAAGTTAAAGATTCGTATGAATAGACGTAAATCTATCTATATATATATACTGAGTTCCATCAGAAAAGATCCCTAGAACTAGACTAACCCATAGTGGCCATGGTGGTGATAATGATGGTGATGGTAGGGGTCAGTGGTGGTGATGGTGTTCAGGGGCGGCTCTTGACGCCCAGAATTACCCGTGCAACTCCCTATCCCCATCTCCTACCTCCACCTGATCCTCCCGACCCCCCCCCCCTCCAGCAATTTCTTCAAATATGAGCATAAATATAAATCTAGATAAAGTTAGATACCCAGGTCTTGTTCTAAATAGCTATAAAAAAGACACATGGCTGTATTCATTCCCTCTCGTAGCGCCAGGCGCCTTGGGTCCAGTCTCCCGCTGGCTGCGTAATCATTGTTACGGATAATGACCTTTTCACGTGTTATCTGCCGGCCGATCAGCTGATACTGGGCTACAAAATTCGACCTCCGCCCCCAGCGCTTGGCAAAGAGATGGTCTATTGTCGCATTCAAGTGCAGCGAGCCAACGATAGAATAACTTCTTTCCTAGCATCATATGGGTTAAGAAGACAACGCAAAACTGAAAGAGAAAAGAAATTGTATTTAACAAAAAGAGTCTCTAAATGTTGCTTGGTCTCTGTAGTTTTTGGATATGAGGTATAATTTTTTGTTTCCCTGAACAAACTTTTACCCGGCGCTGTAAGGGTTGCACTCATTGATAAGCCACTACTGGTGATGATGGTGGTGATGTTGATAATGATGGTGTGTTCATAGTGATGAAGGTGGTGGTGGTGGTGGTGGTGGTGGTAGAGGTGATGATGATGAATGAATAAGGTTCACAAGTGACCCAAAAATTCGTACTGTATTAAAGGGACATTTTGAAATTCATTACAAACGCTGGTGTGAATGTTTGTTTTTCATTGTTTCAAATAATGAAAGTAATGATAATGACAATGACGATAATGATGATTATGACGGTGATGATGATGATGGTGATGATAATGGTGATGATGATTATGATTATGCAACAGTTGTAGACGGAGAAAAGACGGGGNGGGGGGGTATGAGATACTGTTTGACGGTATACTTTTAGTTCGTGAGTGGTTATTACGTAAATTCTACACTGGATATTGCATAGTGCCGTTCTACTTACTGCTGTAGATTTCTGACACCTATTAGAGGGGCAAATCACTCATTGTGTACAACCCAATTAATCCGCTAATATATAAAATCCCCCTTTTTTGGGGCCCTGCCAGCCAGTGTCGGGTTGTAGAAATGTGTAAAAATGACCTGTGATCTAAATAAAGCATCCAATTTTGAAGTTTCGGGTACAATTTGAGCCTTCTAGATTAAAAAAAAAAATAGTGTGTGGGCCTATGTATTCGCACACGGTCAAAACCAGCCAAATGAATTACCGGGGACCATATCAGAATTCGAGGTGATCTTTTTCGAAAGACATTTGTGAAAAAATTTGGGTGTTGAACACTCCTTTTTCTTCCCGTTAAAAGATCGGGCAAAAGAAGTACCTTAACCTCCATGAAAGGAATTTCCCGAAATCACAATGGTATATGTAGAATAACACAAAATGTTAATAAGGCCAAAAAGAAGGAAAAGCAATAGGTGTCAAAGACTTGTAGATCTAGTAACAACAAGTACCGTAACTCTAGGCATGAGCAATTACAGAACTTTGAAAGATTGGAAATAATCACTGATTAATTTGGAACATCCTCATGAACTATGTGATGATAGAAGAGTACATTCTTTCCTGCTTCAATTTAGCATCACAATATTCACAACGACTCACAAACCCTCTTGGTATTTAAACTCGACCCCTCTCCTTCTTTTCCTCGCCTTACCTCCGGCCTTGCGGAAGTTATGGTCTATTGGGGCACAGTAGTTTTAACCCTTGCATTCTGAGAGTTAACCCCTCTTGGCAATAAAGTTGAATGTTTATCTCCCTTACGTCGTCAGTCATAACTATAATCTCGACCACTATAAGCACAGTCTCACTCTCCTTCTCTTCACTTCCACTAACAGTTCCCCTCCTGGCACGTGGCCGCCCCTTCCTCCAGGAGCCTGCTCACGGCTCCGCTCTTGGAATGCCCCGTGAGTACCCTCCATTATCATCATCGTAATCATCGCCCTTGTTATCAACATTATCTCCGTGGTTAGGAGAAGACCACTTAACGGCCTTATCTGCCAGGGGCTGACGGGAAAAGCTCAGGAATGGGACAACTGAATGATGTGCGGATGAGTACACGGGCGGCTAACGTAACGCTGCTCACCCGCGCAACTTGAAAGGGCTGTGTGCCCCGAGGGGAGGTACAGGGAGTGGCCATGGTGCGTGGCGATGTGGTGTATCCGGGGTGAGTTACCGCTGGGACAGTCCTGGGATCAGTTTTCCTGGTGCTCATTAAAAATACGTTCGTAGTGTGGGAGGCGGTGCGAATTGGATGAATGAATGACTGAATAGATGAATAACTTAATCCATCACTGAATGAATGACTAACTGACTGACTAACATTATGAATGAATGAATGAATGAATGAATGAATGAATGAATGAATGAATGAATGAATGAATGGGCAACCAAAGAGTTGTCTGCTTAAAAAAAATGTAAAGCTGTGAATTAGAAGTGCTGGGTGGGTAATTAAGTAATCAAACAAGCAAAAACCAACGAGTCACTCAAACAACAACAATGACAACAACAACAACAACAACAACAACAACAAAGCAAAGGAAAGAGTGAAAAAAAAACAACAACAACAAACTCCACCCTTAAAAGAATTTTTCCCTCCACTCCCATCCCCCCCTCCCTCCCTCAACCTCTCAAACGACCCTCAAGACAACAACAATAAATGTGTATGAACATCATCATAGCACCCACAAGTATGATTTCCCCCCCTCCCCCTTCACGCTCTCCTCTCCTCACAGCACCTCCCACCGTGAGAGAAGGACATAATATATTCCATATCAGACACCCGCCATTGTGAGCCACGCGCCATCTCCAGTTCCCCGGACGTCCAGCAGCGAGTAAGGCTAGTGTGATCATCATGATTAGACTAACCACGGCCCACCATGGCGGTTTACAGATAACACCAGACCGGCTCATCTCCCTTGATGTCATCCCCACGAGGCCCACCACACTGACCACCAAGACGGCTCCAATACCACCATCACAACCACCACCACCACCACCATCAGCAACAGTAGCCTTGGGAATGACCATTAGTGGACAGGGGCATGGCACCGTGTAACGACCACTGCCCGCAGAGTTACGGGTCTTTGATCTGACGGTCACCTGAGCATCTTGACTTTGTCTTGAGATCTCTGTTTGTCTGATCAAAAGTCTGATGCTGTCTTGGTTTTGTCTTGTCTTGGTTGTGGACGATGAATGATTGGAGAGATGACGACGATAAGGATAACAATGATGATAATGACGATTTATGTATTCAGTATGCACGTACTTACATGCACACTTAATTTCCATTTTAGATGTTCTTTTCATAAATAGTGAGGGTGATAATGACGATGATGATTATGATGATGACGACGATGATGATGATGATGATGAGTAAAGAGGTTTCACAACTAATCAAAATTCGTACATATTCTAAAGAGCTGCTTTTTATGATATAGTATAAAACTATATTAAAGTACATTTTTTTACAATTGCTGGTATGACAAAACTATCAATTTCTTAATCATTGTTTCAAACGATGACGATAGTGATGAAGATGGTGAAGATGATGATGATGGTTCCGCCCATGTCAGGCTTCTTTTTAAGTTTGAACCAGTCATAGTCCTGCTTTGCTGGTCTTTTTATAGTAAGACGATATCTATTTTTAGCCTTCTCGCTTTTTCTTAATCTTCTTTCTCCGTGTACGCTTTTAACTCCGTTTACCCTACGTCTCTTTTTACCCATTCATTTCATATTACATTTCAGTTAATGAAGAATCACATCTTTGATTGGAAAATTCGGAATTATTTTTATATCATTATATAAGTTCGTTTTGAATTTTAAATATTAAAGTGTATTTTGTTAATTCTTCGCTGTTTTGGGCAGAACTTTGTAATTTTTAAAACATGTGTTTCCAAAAGATAATGATGATAGTGATGACTTTATCATTAGATTTTGGATTTTTTTCGAATTCAGTGTGAGCTCTCCAGGAGTCCAAGATCAAATGTTATATCTGTTGTCATTCGCGAAAAGTCACTGACTGCCTGTTTGCAGTCCTCAGCAATTGTACATAAAACTGCTTGAGATGGGACAAAAAAATAACCCAATCAATCAATCAATCAATCAATCAATCAATCAATCAATCAATGTGATATAAACTGCATTATTTATAAGAAATTATTCAGTCAAAATACCAGATCTTTAATGCTTTGGATCATTTTTTCCTTTTACATGAACGGATAGATGTCGTAGTCTAATAAGCCTATCATTAGCCAGCGAGGAGAGAAGATCACGTATTTTTTTCCATGGCCCAAGCGCGAGATTCCAAAAGGTGAATGACTGAGAAAAGCTTCTGGTTTTTAGGTATGAAGATGCCAATGTTGTTTTCACTGTTGGCTATAATATAAAGTTTTACACCTCTCATTAAATTATCCAGGGGTTCCATGCCAAAATACTTTCCACACATGTTGCTTAACTCTTCCTCCAAATTTTGACACAAAGAAAACAGGAGAATCAGATTTTGAGACTGTTGGCTATACAAAGTTTTACACCTCTCATTAAATTATCCAGGGGTTCCATGCCAAAATACTTTCCACACATGTTGTTTAACTCTTTTTTCCAAATTTTGACACAAAGAAAATAGGAGAATCAGATTTTGAGAACTTAGGCAGTGAATCAGGCTCCTTTATATTTTAGGCCTTTTCACAAAATAAAAATGGTAACCTTACCTACCTAGCATCAACCACAAATTTTATACTTGAGTGGCTGAACCTTATAATTATATTCTGAGTTCCACAAATGTATTTGCACCTATCTAAGCATTTGAAATTCAAATCCAATCCCTGTCCCCCCCCCCCCCCCCCCCCCCCCCTNCCCATGGCCAGTTTTCTGATTTTACAGGGACTATTTCAAATTGCATACGTTTATGTCAGGTGTTATTGGTATCTTGATACATTAAGTAATGAGGTGTTGTGATTGGAAAACGATTGCAAAGTAAATAAAAAGTGGATGTCCACTGGCCTACTTTAACAACTTGGAGGGCTGAGTTTTTTTTTACCTGGCTTTTTTTTTTTGTTTTGTTAGCTTTTTGAAAAAGTCAGTTGCTGGGAATATTAATATTTCATAGGTGTTATTTCTGTAAAACAAAAATCGAAGAAAAGAAAAGATAACATAAGAGGAAAGAGAGGAACAGAAAAGAAAACTTGAGTTCAAGAAATGATAATATGCAGCGAAAACTGAATTCCTAAGTAGACCCACCAAATGTTTACTTAAACCATTGGTCGGTGGGACGACCTCCTAGATCTCAGTAACTTCTTCTACAGACTCTCTAACCAGTTCATTTCTGGCCACTGGACTAGGCATAGAGATGTGAGGAGGCAGAGAAAGAACAAAAAATGTCTGAGTTAAACTTTCTTGATTATGTAACTGTTATTCTGAACGACTGACTGATTGACTACTTGATTGGTTGATTTATCGATCGAGCGATTGATTAATCGATCGAGCGATAGATAGATAGATAGATAGATAGATAGATAGATAGATAGATAGATAGATAGATAGATGTAGACAGACAGACAGACAGACAGACAGACAGATAGATAGATAGATAGATAGATAGATAGATAGATAGATAGATAGATAGATAGATAGATAGATAGATAGATTGATTGATTGATTGATTGATTGATTGATGATTGATGTAGACTGCTTATTTGGCAAAGCCCTGACAGACACCAGTTACAATAAACCATTTTTTTCAAGCACTCTTTGATTCACCATTGGAACAACAACACCGAATAAAATAAAGTCTTTTACTCTAAACATCCAAAGAAACTGACAGCCCCATCCTCTCCAGCATGCACTTTACTTTAAGTGCAGAAGTTGAGAGCAGATGGCAGACACACCAAACCTTGCATAACGCCGTATAAAAAGATATCAAACTTAGCAAAGCTAATCCAAAGCAGTGTGACAATGTTTGACATGCCAAGTCATACAGTAAACCAATCTACCTCATGTCTTCCAGGGCCTGTTCGAGACAATGACGTGAATGTCTAAGCAAGGGGCGACCACTCGAACTCCTGTCCGAATTTCAAAGAGGCAGCTCTGTGTACGCATCAAGATGCTTGAAAACACATCCAAATATGTGATGTTTTCCCACAAGAGCAGGACGTATTTGATCTTGGAACAAGCCAGAAAGGTTGAGTAGACACACACATACACACACATACAAAAAAAAGGAATGAGTGAGTGCTTGTACTGCAAAGGCTGAGCAAAGACGCGAGCCTAGGTAGCCGTGGGAGAAAGAGGAGGGGTGAAGGGGGAACTCATACACTCTTGATAATATTATCATGGATAAATAGGTAGCAAAGCTCACTGAAGCTTACCAGACCCGGGGCGGGGGCCGGGGAGGAGGCACACATATCTTCAGCCTCTTCCCCACCCCCTCCCTTTGTTTACAATATTGGCTTTTAGACATCTGAAGAGGCGGAGTGGACTGGGGTTGTTTATAGCTCCCTCAGAGATGAAGGTATGTCTAGTATGTCTAGCTAATCCATGAAATAATTAGAAGAAGTGAGATTAGAATCAGAGTTTGGATAATGACTACTTCTACCACTAGTAGTAGTAGGTGTAAACAGTGCTGTGGCGAGAACAGGTCTTACGTCAATTTGCATGGGATGACCTGGGAGGAGACTGTGTGATGGCCTGGAAGGAGACTGTGTGATGGCCTGGGAGGAGACTGTGTGATGGCCTGGGAGGAGACTGTGTGATGGCCTGGGAGGAGACTGTCTGGTGGCGTGGGAGGAGACTGTGTGATGGCCTGGGAGGAGACTGTGTGATGGCCTGGAAGGAGACTGTGTGATGGCCTGGGAGGAGGCTGTGTGATGACCTGGGAGGAGGCTGTGTGATGGCCTGGGAGGAGACTGTGTGATGGCTTGGGAGGAGACTGTGTGATGGCCTGGGAGGAGACTGTGTGATGGCCTGGGAGGAGACTGTGTG
>JAWQUT010000225.1:581184-591327 GCA_033807755.1 Ellobium chinense
GGGAGAGAGTTTAGGAATAGGAAATGCAGTCAAATTAGATGTTAAAGTGAGAATGAACACAGAAAAACTTTACCGAAAGACGGGGCAGTGCACATTGAAATAACGGACAATGAAAACACAATCAAGCGACAGAATATTCATTATAACAATTAGATCTTTATTCAAACAACTAATCTAAGCGTCTTGTTGTCTTCTTGTATTCTAGACCATCGATCGTCAGTGAGAAAAGGTTTACGGCCTGCAGTTTTGTTATGTACTTGCTGCATTAGTCAATAATATTATGCATAATAATTATTACACATGTAATGAATGGAATCCAAAAGCTTATTTAATTTTAACCCTCTAGTGCCCAGGCATAGAAATACTGGTAGGAAAAGTCTGAAAATTCACATACACACTTCAAATGCCACCCAAAATACATATAAAACATTGATTTTGAACAATGTCAATATTTAATAGGTGAAAAATTTTGGGTCAAATTTGGACCTCCGCGCACTGAAACATCCGTGCCATAATTGGACCACTCCATACTGGACCCTTGAAGTTGGGTTGCCAAATATGGACCAGTGGGCACTAGAGGGTTAAGCTGTGACCTGACATGTATTTGTGTTAAAGTTTAAGTTACACCAGATACACCAAGTACTTTCCGTCATGACCTAGATGGGGCTGCAGTGTCGCTTTAGGAGAGAGTAAAAAGTCAGCCCTGTTGCGAGGATAGGGAAGAAAAAAATGTTTTCTGTCGCTGAGTTGGCTGAGAAAGAAAATGAGAGTAACCAAGAGAGTTTCCTTACCATTGTGTGATCCCTGCGGGAGAATGAAAAGGGCGGTTCGTTTATTTTGTGGGCGGTCCCTCAGAGATCCCAGGCAACGGAAATAAGAGTGTTCGAGCAAGCCAAGATGGAAGGCGCACCTCGTTTTATCGACACATGCAGACAGCTCACCTCCTTTCATCAACAACCATTTTGTTCTCACAAGATTAAAGCTCTCATATCCATGCAGTATTTATGCTGTAATCGAATACTGTTACTAAATTCAATCACATACTTTTTAAAAGTTGACATCGTGTAAATATTGGAAACTGAGGTTCTCATGCTTCTAAAACTAAGTGTTCAGCTGAAGCATATTATTCAGTAATGAATTGAGATTTATTCAAGTTGTAATCACGTATGTTCATTTTCTCATCAATAAAATAAATACTTGACTGCGGCCATGCCGATCACGGTGTGACGGTCCAAAGCCCGTGAAACGCAGATGGGAATGTTTATTACCTAGATACTTTTATAATCTCTTATACTGAAAAGAAATTGTTGACCAGTATCGTATACCTAATTTGTTTTTATTGTTTGTTTTTTTTTCAATGGACAGATCGAGTACTGTCTACTGGCGAGTGTCTATTAAACAAGGTTATCTGTGCAGTGCCATCGACAGTTATTCATTCTCCTTTGATCTTCTTTAACAATAGACAGAATGTTGTCGATGGAATTAGGTATACCCAAAATGGATACGACTGATGCGGAAGAACTAGAAAAGAGTGCTCTGTCTGGCAAGTGGTGTTTGAAATATTTTCAGCTTTGCCGTATATATCAGCATACATACCACCAATGATTCTTGACAAGTCCTCCTCAGCTGATATACAATTCCACTAGTAAATTTGAAGCGGTAGATAGTGGCCGTCATTGTTGCTGACCTTTCACTTCCGATGTACCGCAGCAAATAATTTCACATTTTGTAATGAATGTTAAAAATTTCTATTTACATCCCCATTGCGGTTATCAAGTTTCACGTTTCAAGTTTATTTATTTAGACGAAAGCCAACCATACACAATATAACGTCACATCAATACAAAAGAATGAATGAAAAAAAAACACAACAACATATTTTAATATTTTATGTACAACTGTCTCTTACATTTAGACATTGACATCTCTGTCTCTTTCTCTCTGTCCCACTGTCTTTGTCTGTCTCTCCCACTAACTTTCTCTCTCCCTATCTCACATACTTTCTCTCTCACTCACTCACTCACTCACTCACTCACTCACTCACTCACTCACTCACTCACTCACTCACTCACTCACTCCATCTATGTTAACCGCTACAACTTTCACAACACCCCATTCAATCAGACACATCTATGTACACACAAACGAACAGCCCCCCCCACTTCCCTTCCAGAANCACTTCCCTGCCAGAAAGGGAACTAACTCTCGTGTCACTTCAACTGTTTGTGATAGAATTCTATTGCTACGTTTCTGAGTTCTTTATTATTACAGTACTTGACTTTAAAAGATTTAGGAATCTAGCCATACTAGGTTATCGCACAAGAGTGAGAAACACGCCCTGTTGGATGACACAGGAGATCTCAGTACTTCTGGAAGAGCAAAGATGTTAAACTAAGGTTACTATCATGTTCTTAAAGGATTAGTTCTAAACACAACCACCAAATCCAATGACGTCATAATACCCGAAATTTAGAAGAGTGAATATGCAGAGGACCTGAAATGACGTCATATTTGTCTATCCTGGGCCTGGCTTCTGGGGTCATTGCCCTCCCTCCTATGCCTTGAAGTACTGCAGGGTATAGGGGCCTACAGTGTGAGAATCCTTAAAATATTTAGATAAATCATGTAGCCCTGGTCTTGTTATAAACTTTACAATGCAGGCAAGTTTCAATCACCATCAGGTTATCTTCGAACTAAATAATTTCCTGGTGTTCCTCACAAAAAGATCTGGTTTTTCTCTGCCGCAGTTTAAGCTGCACACAGAAAGGACGCCATTTTCGTTGTCATCCGGGTATGTCCAGCAGAGATATTTCCGGTATAAAAACTACATGCGGGAGGAAGGATGCAGAATCTTTTGATATGCAAAATTAATTTGCCTAAGTTATTTTTGTAGCATTTATTTATTGTTTTCATCAGCACCGTGTATTGCAGGATCGTTGGGTCAACTTGGATAAATATGTATATATTAAAAAAAAGATCATTGGACACTTGATATGCTCTTCTTACTGATTTAAAGAGGTAAACATTTTAAAAATGGAGTCTGTTATAAATTCACAAGAGCTCTTGATCTAAATCACCAGAGAGGAAGGTGGTGAAGGAATTGAAGTAAAGAAGTCGCGGAAATATCAAATGGAAGAGAAAGGGACAGACAGAGAGAGAGAGAGAGGAAGAGAGAGAGAGAGAGAGAGAGTGGGGAGAGAGGCAAATTGGTTTATCACTTGCGGAATAGTTGTTACAAAATATAGAAGTTGGATAAAATTTCAATTCTTAGAAAGAAGCCAAAAAGGTAGCCATGGAGTAATAAAAGCGCCAAAACACTTGAACACTAGCCAACATTGGATACTAAGTAGCCAACCTGGCAACGCTGTCAGCTGGGTTCGCCTGACAAGGGAGACTACTGTGGAACACCTTATCAAGTCTACAGCTCTCTAGGGAAATCTGGCATTGTCTCAAGGCAGTCCTGATCCTTAGCTCACCTAGACGTCCCGGGGACAGGAACACAGGACCGTCTCGCTAACCAACTCTTCAATAATTCATTCTTAATATACAGCCCCGCGCCCAGCGATCTGCTCTGATAGTCCGGGGCTGAGATCAGACAGTGATAGACATTTTTTTTTGGGGGGNGGGGGGGGGGGGCGGTGTTGAGGGCTTGCTGGGTTGGTGAGTCGGGGAAGATAGATGACTTAAGAAATGAAAGAAAACTGTTGATAGGATTTAAAGTCCTAAACGTAATATTCCAATCCACCGGCTCATGAATCAGTGTATGTGTTACAGATTGCATGAGTAGTCTCAGGTTTATGTTTTGACTTCAGTGCTTGGCGGTTTAAGTTGTAGTGTTCTATCCTGGGAAAAATATTATTTCATTTCTCTTTCCCCATTTGATTGTGGTGTAGATAGGTAGCTGGCTACAGCGCTGGGGTCTCCCGGGGCTGCACAGTGGTCGACCATCAATTACTTTGACATGTGTTTCCTTTGTAATACTGTATTATTATCATCACCACCATCAACCACTACCACTACCATCATCACCACTATCAACCACCACCACTACCATCATCATCACCACTATCAACCACTACCACTACCATCATCACCACTATCAACCACTACCACTACCATCATCACCACTATCAACCACCACCACTACCATCATCATCACCACTATCAACCACTACCGCTACTATCATCAACACTATCACCACTACCACTACCATCACCACTATCAACCACTACCGCTACTATCATCAACACTATCAACCACTACCACTACTACCATCATCATCACCACTATCAACCATTACCACTACCATCATCAACACTATCAACCACTACCACTACTATCATCAACACTATCATCCACTACCACTACCATCATCATCACCACTATCAACCATTACCACTACCATCATCAACACTATCAACCACTACCGCTACTATCATCAACACTATCAATCACTACCACTACCATCATCACCACTATCAACCACCACTACCACCATCATCACCAATATCAACCACGACCATCATCATCATTATAATCACTAACCACCATCATCATCATCATCATCACTATCAACCACTACCACTGCCATCATCATCATCATCACTATCAACCACTATCAACCACTACCACTACCATCATCACCACTATCAATCACTCCCACTGCCATCATCACCACTATCACCACCACCATCACCACAATCACCACCACCATCATCATCACCACTATCACCACCACCACCATCATCATCACACCACAACTATCCTGACACTTTCCAGTGATGTTCAGTAAATTATGTTATTAGCTGAATAACTAACTAACTAACTAACTAACTAACTAACTAACTAACTAACTAACTAACTAACTTACTAAACAGAACTTTCATTGACCCCGTAAGGAAATTGGTTTACAATGCCGTATAATGTTATAGGTCTCTGTCACAACATAAATATATAGAACAGTACACATCATGCATACAAACTGGCCTATATAACATTACATATGAAAAAGATAATAAAGGCATTGTTGGTTATCGCGGTGCAGCGCCCTGGTCCCTCAGCTTTAAATCCAGGTATTCATTTACGAGTGGGGAAAGGAGAGTGAAGTGTCTTTTCCAAGGACAAGACAATGTACAGTAAACAGCCCGGCCCAAGAGTCGAACACAGAAATCTTAGACTTGACAGTCTTCAGATTCTGAATACTACTCGTAAACCACATTGCTAGGCTGCAAATAGGCTTTGAACTACAAAAATACAAAGCACAGACTGACTATTTCACATCTATATTGCCGTGACTATTTCACATCTCTACCGTCTTGACTATTTCACATCTATATTGCCTTGACTATTTCACATCTATACCCTCTTGACTATTTCACATCTCTATTGCCTTGCCTGTGCAGTCTTTATGTTCTGAAAACTGATTCATAATGAACAGGAGCAACACTTAGAAAACAGTTCCAATAGGAACTTTACTTATTACTCAAGTATACGTAATATCGAGATTCATCTGAACACTGAAATAATAATAATGAATCCGCGCATGTGAAATACATGTTTTAAAAAAATAATCAGAGTTTTATTGAGGCTGTAGGTAAACTGATTTATAATGGCATACAATGTTATTCATCTCAGTCATAATTCAAACATATAGAAAAGTACACAGCATACATGTAAAAACATAGCAGTATAAAGGGAAAAAAACAACAAAACAAAAACAAAACAAAACAAAACAAAGCGAAACAAAACAAAACAAAGCAAAACAAAACAAAACAAAAAACAAAATGAAACGAAACGAAACAAAACAAAACAAAACAAAAAAAAACGAAACGAAACGAAACGAAATAAAACAAAACAAAATGAAACGAAACAAAGCAAAAGAAAAAAAACCAAAACAAAACAAAACAAAACGAAACGAAACGAAACAAAACAAAACAAAACAAAACAACACGAAACAAAACAAAACAAAACAACACAAAACAAACTAAAACAAAGCCAAACCTCTGATTCTAGAGTCCAGGAGCCACTAATGAGACTTGTCCGTGTATGACAGAATGTTTGTCACAACTCTGGCCTAGGCTCTTTCAAACACCACAATACAACCTTTGACCTCTGAACAGTTTTCACAGTGGGCTTGGGGAGTGGGGAGTAGATGGTAAGACAGGGAGGAAGGGAGGGAATTAAAAAGGAGGAAGGCTGAAGACGGAGGACAAGGAAGTGAAAAGGAGGAGGTAAGGTAAGTGAGTTGGTTTGGAGGAGGGGGGGGGTAAGGAAGAGGGGTAATTCTTCAATATTCATTGTGTTGAAAGCTGCGTCATCTCATCGTTACTGCGGGAAGGCAAGCGTTACCTAGAGATAGCCATAGGCATCACCTCGACTTAGATGGATCTATTTTCAAACTGCAAATACTATACTTTTATATAGCCATGGGCATCACCTCGACTCAGATGAATATTTTCAAATTTCAAAATACTAGACTTTTGTATATCAATTTTCATTACCATTACATAGAAGGAACAGTAAATTAGTAGCCTGGAAAGTTTGTATGCTGTAAGATATGATTTACTCCTGAAATTCGCCTCGGAACCAGAGCTGCGATGTGAACTGTGCAATGCATTTAATGCCCAAATCAAGTCTCACCCCCTTTTATGTACCTCGGAGGTGCCTTTCATCGCTTTGAGTGAGTTCTTATTAACCGCACTGCACAGTCAATTTGACATAGGTCTGAGTTTGTTTTGAACAGTATGTAAGACTAATATGATGGATCAAACGACATCAATACACAGTACTGTACTTTGCCCATGCCTGAGTCTGGTGGTTTCCCTACATGGAGATATCAAGTGCTACGTGCAAAATAATGGCACCATCTGTCTAGAGCCTGGATCTGGCTCGTTCCCGACCTCCAGCACAGCCCTACTGACACATTATCAGCCTCATCAAGTTTCACTGCTCTCTGATAACAACGCCACGGATATCCTCGGCTGTAATCGTGGGGAAAACATTCAGAACGAATTGTGCAAAAATAATCCACAAAAAGTCATCATTGTTTAGACCTGAAACAGAATTCAATTTAAAAAAATGGAAGTTTTTGTTTCATCTGATAAGTTTCATTGAGTCAGACCGCTGTGCGTGTTAGATGCTTCTTTGTGCCGCCAACATAATAATGGTAAAACCGTCATTACGTGGCAGACATACATTGGCTCCACGGGTTAGTTAGACTGGTTGCGTGAGCCATTGTTATTGTTGATCTTAGCTACTCAGGTTGGTGTTTGGAGAGTGCGCTCAAAGACTGGGGTAGGAGGAGCTAGGCTGACATATTTTCTACCAGACACCAGCTGATAGTTCATACAGTATTTGCAGCTCTTATTGATTCCTCAGTAGGTCTCTGGATCATGGAACACCGTGGTGGAGTGGGTAAAATACTGGACTCAACACCTGGAGGTCGTAGGTTCAATTCCAACAGTGGGCACGACGGGAATGCCTAGGAAACATATTTCATTGCCTGTCCTCTTATCCATTAAAAAAAATTGGTACGAGACTGAAAATAAATTTCATGAATATTTTTATTTTCATTACTACTAGTTTGTCAATGTCTGAGCTTCAATGGTAAGGTTTATAATGTCTTGCCCATAGAGGTGATCGTCACAAGTGATGGCTTCACTCCATCTGAAGAGTTTTTCGGGCAGATCCTGTTTGCGTGACAAATTTGAACGTACATTATCCAGACATCACTCTGGCAGCTTAAAGCAGGCACGGGCAGTGGATTTATTGCTGTGAAATATGAAATGACGAGAACCAAACAAAAGAATTGCATAAATGATGCATGATATGCCTTTAACATGGAATATTTCCGGCAGTAGCGGACAGTGTTAACCCCTGGCTGAAGACTTGTTATCAATGAACTTTAGCCAGCCATTGTGAAATTCAACAGCTGCAGAGATGAGAACAGAACAACCAGATTGTATATAAGAGTTTCACTGATCTGTTGGAGAAATTGGTTTATAGCGTCGTATTAAGTTATACGCCTCACCCATTATACATACACATAGAACAAGAAACATCATACTATAAATACATGATATTACAAATGATAAACATAACAAAGTCATCGCTGGTTGTCTGCAATGCAGCGCCATGGTCCCCCAGCTCAAAAGCCAGGTACTTATTTATATCTGAGACGAGTGAGGAAAGCGGTGTGAAGCGTCTCTCCCGTGACCCATGAGTCGAACACACAAACCTTAGATTTGACTGTCTTCAGTTTCCAAGTATGACTCACACACAGCACGGCCAGGCTGCAACCTAATAAGAAAAAGACAGCACAAAGACCTATTAGAGTGTTGCCTATGCACACAACACGTTGCTCCTTCCGTCGATCGGTGTGCGTAAATTCGAGATGTGTCAGTTTCTCAAAATTTGCTGGACTTCCGGAGTTCAGTTCCTGCACCTAACCATCGCTTTGGGCCCTTGGAAGAGTTCCATGACAATGTCCTTAAATCATGCATAAAACTAAATCTTAACTTAAGGCATACTTATACTGCTAAACACTGACACCATGTAGATCTAACTTGTATTTGACTTATTTTTCAGGATATTGTCACCTATTGTTTTTTTCTTCTTTCGGCCTTATAAATGAAATGTGTTAGTTTTCAAATTCTCCTGTAATTTCAGAATTTTTTTTCCCCATGGAGGTTAAAGTACTTCTTAACCCTATCATTTTGAGAGGAAGAAAACGAAAAACAAAAAAGGAGAGGGGGNGGGGGGGGGGGTCAACGTCCCAAATTTTTTCACAGATCTCTTCCAAAAATAGTCATCTTTCCCAACTTGGTCCCCAATTTTTCATTAGGCTGATATTGACCGCGTCCGAAAACATCAGCCTAACACACTTTATTTTTACAATTAAATGCTCAAACTGTACCCAAAACGTCACGAACTTGTAAGCTTTATCTTGATCACAGGTCTTTTACATATTTATACATCCTGACATTGGCTGGCACGGTCCAAGAAAAAAAGGGAGATTTTTTAAAATAATAGCGGATTAATGGGATTGTAGACAAGCTAAGCAGTGATTTGGCATATTAATAAGTACCTGGAACCTTCATACGTTATAGAACTTGGGTTAAGGTTAGGGGCAGGGATAGACCGAAAGAAAAAAACACACACATGAGAGAGTTCCTGGACAATGATAATAACGTCATGTACTGCCACAAGTTTGCCTTTAACCCTTACCCCTAACCCTAATCATGTGCCTAACCTTCAATCAAGCACTGGGATTGTGTCCCAATTTTTGCCCGAGGAAATTTGCAGTAACTTCCAGATTCAACTTGAGGTTAATATACAATGCCTAGTGCAAAATCCCAACCCACTGTTCCATGCGTACCTCATGATCAGTCAAATGTGTAAATACAATTGGCTTATATAAAAAAAAAAACAAACCTGGATCTAGAAACTCAATTTCCGGGAGGGATCCAAGCCGAGATTGAAAACTTAGGGTCACTTAAGCCAAAGCCTGAGACTCTCTCAAAATGTGATGGGATCATGTGAGGGACACAGTGCAGGTCACAGTTCGTGATGGCAAGGCATTCTAGCTAGAGTATCTAGATCGTTTTCCACACACACTCAACCATAACCCTATCTCTAAACATAACTCAACTATACACAGGAAATAATCCCGAGATTTGGCCAAAGTGACTTTGAAAAATAATCTCCTCAGTAATGGAGAACTGATTAATATGCTTTAAAACATTTGTGTACATCTAACCGTAGATACAGCTTTTTATTTTACAGCATTAGTACTACAACTTCCGTAAGGCACTCACAATCCAAACACGGCGTATCGGGGAATCTGATTGGCTGCTAAATTTTGAAACATTCGTTTTCATTGGCTGATATTACTTCAGGATTTATTTCTAGATACTGTCGTATATGAATGTGGAGGAAGGCGTGGTCGTGTGGTTTGTGAGTGGTAATGAGAAACTGAAGACTGTCAGTCTGAGCTTTGTGTGTTCAACTCTTGGGCCTGACGGTTTACTTTGCAGTTTCTATTGCAAAAACGCTTTATTTCCATTTCCCGACTCGACTCATGCGTAAATAAGTACTTAGGTTTAGAGATTTCTTGGGGGGAGAAGAGAGGGGAGGGGGTTTGG
>JAWQUT010000225.1:603804-615275 GCA_033807755.1 Ellobium chinense
AAAAAAAAATCTGTCAAAATGACATGTTCTGTCTAGAACACTTTACTACAGTTTTAGAATACAAACAATAGTTTTAGCCACCTGAAAATTAAAGAAAAATAATCAAAAATGAAATTTTGAGTCTGTTTAAAAGAAACCTGATGTTTGTAATGATCGTTTGGACACAATAAATTTATCTTACTCATGCCTCACTTTTGCCGTCCAACTTTTCGTAAAATTGAAAATTTGAAAACTGCAAGATTATGCCTACAAATTATGAATAACTTTCAAATCACTAGATCTTAAGGACCAAGAAAGTGATCAAAGATGTTTTATTTCTAAAGATCAATCAATGAAGGGGAAAAAAGAAGTTTGGCAAATTGAATGTTTGAATTCCTGTCCAATTTTTGAGGCAAAGTAAAATGTATAACTTAGTATAACAATAACATAATACTTAACGGGCCATACCTCTTACCATATGGGTTGAATTTGTTCTCTAATTGCCCCATCCTATAGAATTACAAAAAATATCTGCAATTTCTCTTCTTACAAGAGTCAACTATTTTTTAAAGGTAACCCACTATTTACAAGTCAAAATTGTATACGGCTGTGATAGATTTCTGTCTTCTTATTTGGCAGTGGGTCAGTTAGCCGGGTCAAAGCAGCTTGAGCCATTCAATATTAACATTCATAAAACAAACACATAGAACAATACATATCATGCATGTAAATACATACTATTAGTATTACATAATTTTTTAAAATATGAAACACAGAACAAAGTCATAGCTGATCGTCCCTGGTACATCGCCCTGGTCCCCCCCAGCTCTAAAGCCAGGTGCTCATTTACACCTGAGTCAAGTGAGGACATGGAAGTGAAGTGTCTTGCCCAAGGACACCACATCGTAAACTGCTGGGCTCAGGAATCAAACACAAACCTTAGACTTGCCAGACCTCATAGTCTCAGATAGTGCTATTTAACCCTCTAAGACCCAAGAGAGAACGTAAATATTGCTAGAAAATCTATTGTTATATATACTGAGTAAAGAGTGCACATGGCTTTGCTTAATACAATATTAGAGACAAAAGTTTAAAACTCTAAGCACAGTTATAATTCTGTGGTCACAGAGGCCATATTATCCGAGTATAGTATGCTAGCTTTTTTAGGACTACCTTTTATCATAATTAAATATCTTCTCCAAACGTACGTGCCAAATATGGGACAGTGGGTCCTACAGGGTTAAGTGATATACAAGAAACTAGCATTGTGCTTCTAAATTAGAACTCTCCGTGTTAGTGATCATAACAAAAATCTTTGATGTCCCGAGTGCATGGCTCGTCTGGCTGTAAAATCTTTTCACTTAACTGTGTCAGTCGGTGTAAATTTGTCACTTAAACTCCAATAGAAGGACGGTTGTTCCTTTGTTTTGCTCTGATTTTCATCAACTCAAAAGAAAGCTCTTTGTCTTTCATCCAGTGGTTCTAGCCTCAGTGATAGTGCGACCCCACGTCCATAATGTCATCAGCTGCTGGAAACGGAGGCAGTGCAGAGTTTACTTGTGGTTACGACACCCACTATCCTCCAACAAAGGACCGTCCCCGGCCTCCTCCGGCCTCGCCCGACCGGTCACAGGACTCCGGGAGACCATTACGAGACCGGACTCAATGGAGTCATCCCTCGCAACAGCGACCGCCCCGGTCGGCCGAGCTCGTAAAACTCCCGTTTGGCCTCTCGTTATGACGATCATCAGCGGCCAGCTTGAAAGACACTGTACAAGAGTTGCCTCCGGGTTGCCAGATTGGTTTTAGTACATGTTCCTGGCGGGGGTACCCTCTGAAGTCATTACTTCTCTTAATGTTAAACCTGAGAGGACAGAGAAAAAACTAAAGGTAATGGCTGCGACCAAGCAATTCTCACATCTGGTTTCAGTTTTGTTTCAGGTTTCCTGATGACTCGTTTCATTCATTTTTGTTTTTCTTACTCTTTATAAATTATGAGCACCCTGATGGTCAAAGTTTGATCAGACATTTGCCAAATACAGTATGTGACTTTTCAAACACCTGAAAGAGTTACATGCATCACGTACAGGCTGCTCATAGAATAAACGATATGACAATGTTATGACAGAGCGACGCATCTGCTATAGTATATATAACTGGCATTTACGGCTTTGTTTCAATGTCACTGTGCAGGATCAGAAGAATCTACCCAGAAAGAGATATATGGAACGACTAGAACGGACGTTTAAGAAATTTATAGACATGGTACTTACCCGTAAATCGTCATCAAAACCGTTGGACATACCGGTCTTTTAAAATAAAACTTCATAACGAAACTCTATCAGCTATTATACAGATTTATACAAAACGCCATGAGCAGACAAGTGTTATTTCCCTTAGCACAGAAGATGGTTAACAAAGAAGTGAAGTGCTAAAATTCTCTGTTTCTTTGTGTATTGTAAACTTTTAATCCGTGCCATATCGTGGTCAAACTTTGCATGAATTTATGGGTTTTAATGGGCTGTTGCCCTGGGGCTTTAGACTCCGTAAAAACATTGTTGACTAGCAAGCCTTATGAGAAAAAGAAAGTGTGAGCAATATGCGAATGTGCAGTTCTTGGTGTCCATGTGAATGACGTCATCATATTGTGCTGTCGCAAAAGCCTAAGTTCATTTCCTGCTGTAACTAATTAACTCTCGTCGCAGGAGAAGCCTCAGGTCCAGCCTCCCACTGGCTGTGTCACCGTTGTTACGGATAATAACCATCGCAGCACGTGTTGTCTGTCGGCCGATCAACTGACTCTGGGCTGCAAACTTCCACTGCCGACCCACATGATCGGCGCTGGCATCTGAATTTATTCTGCTGTAGCACCCAGCGCAGTTAAGTGAAAGTAAAAATTGGTTCTACCGTAACATCACAAGAGTGGAGAGTCGAGGAGAGTCTGTGAGTTATCTTATGCCTCACTAGAATCGAGCTAGACAATACAGACAGCTTGACTTTCCCTCGCCAACAGTATGTTTCACATTTTTTTTTTTTTAAGCAATCTTGTTCTTCTCTTTACAAGTCCTCTGTTTTCCTTGTCCATTATTTCTCCCGTTACTTAATTCTCTCTCATTTTTCACCATCCCTCTCTGTTTCAATAGCCAACCCTTGCGGTTTTGTATGTCCTCATTGTCACACTCAATAGCTCATCTGCCTACCTCCAAATCCTTTGTGTCCAAACCGCCACCCACAATATGTTGCGGCTGCCGTAAGAGAGGGTCCTACAATGGCCGCCAAGGCCCATAAATCCGACCCGTTATCCGCAGTCGCGTGCCATATTGTGAGCAGACCGAGTGGCCCCGCAGTTCTCTCCCTTGTCCCGCAGTGGCCAGTCTTAATCAGCCGTGAAATCCTTCGGGTCCCATTGTGATACCGGCTTCTCACACCTAACCTGGCCTAACTTAACATCTCCAGTTTTCAGCCACCCAGAATAAACAGATGTACTTGTCACCTTTTGGAAATTAAAGATCTTTGAAGATCTTTGTAAGAGTCTTTTTCACTTCGAGGTTTTTACCCTAGCCTTCCATTTACTGGCAACTGCTGCGCTTAATAAGGGAGGCAGCGTGGCCTTGCGGTTTGTGAGTCGTACTCAGAAACTGAAGACTTTTAAGTCTAAGGTTTATGTGTTTGACTCGCAAGCTGGGCGGTGTACGTTGTGGCGTCCTTGCGAAAGACACTTCGCTTCCATTTCCTCACTCGACTCAGGTGTAAATGAGTACCTGGCTTTAGAGCTGGGGGGACCAGGGCGCTGCACGCTGGCCACCAGCAATGACTTTGTTATGTATTTCATTTGTAATATCATGTATTTACATGTATGATGTGTATTGTTATATGTGTTTGTAATATGAATGAGATGTAAAACACTGTATGACATTGTAAAAACAATTTCCCTATGGGGTAAATAAAGTCGTATTTATTTATTTATTTAATAACAATCAGTCTAATTGCATGTATGCTGGGGTGGAAACTATTCTTAGAAAAGACAGTTCACCGGTGGATTTATCATTTTCAGTCTTCCAGTCTATCATTTATGAATGTCGTCTCTGTTCTTCAATCATTTCATCTCCTATCTTCACTTTCCACTGACGAGGGCCGGCACAAGTGAGATCATATCAGTTCAATTCGTGAACTTCAGTTCAGTCCATGTGAAGTTAATAAGAGTTTCATAGTTCTTTTGCACGTGAACTGTGGGTGCTAAATTTATCTGAACTTCAATTTCTAATTTTCTATCTAAATTTTAGTTCTCTTCACATCTACTTCAAAACCGCAATCCAATTTTGATTTCCAAAACCAAGTGGCGCCGATGTGACCTGAAAACTACTCAGTTCCATAGAACCGAACTGAACTAGATCATAGGGCTTTTTCCCCCTTAGTGAACTGAAGAACTTTTTTGGAGAACTTGTCCAACCTAGCCAAGGGTTGTTTTCTGTCTATCTGCCATGGACTGTTTCTAAAGTAAAATGACACAGAGGTGACACGTCATCAGCTGTGAGGGTGACTCTCCCATGGTGCACTTGGAGTAGTGATGGAGACAGAGCTAACTGAAAAGAAAACACCTTGAAGAGAGTACACGGTCAGTTTGTAGGGAGCCTCTCTCTCTCTCTCTCTCTCTCTCTCTCTCTCTCTCTCTCTCTCTCTCTCTCTTACCCTTTTCTAAGTAAATGCCTGGTCCAAGCCCTGGAAAAAATTACGAACTGTTGTCAGAACAAACTTTAGTACTTACTGTAGACATAATATTATAAATAAAACAATAAGATAAAAGCAACACGGAAAGAAAGAGGTGAATGAAAATATTCAAAACGAAAATAAGTAATAAAAGAAGACAGAAAGAAAGAACATTTAAAGCATTAGAGATAAAATATTAAATGAGAGGGGAAAAAAACAACCAGAAGGGAACGAACGAAATAAAAACATTTTTGGCAAGTTAGGAAAAAAAAAGGCGTCATAAGTCAGACAGCGTATAACACAATCATAGCACGGAAGAAGTCAATTTAAATACTTCTTTGCAAGAAAATAACAATGAACACCCCACCCCCCAGCCTCACCCCCCAGTGCGCTCTCCACGACCCAATCCTGCTCACAGTGTCAACATGGCCAGGCGCTGGAGTGAGCAACCTGTTATCCTAATCTATTAAACCCAAACTTAGGACCATATGGAGAACGCACACGCCTCGCACGTGTCCGCGACAAAATTCACCTTCTCCGTCACGTGCTGGTCGTGTTCCCAGGTGAATATCTCAAGACTATCGGTGTCACAGGATGGCACGGTTTCGCACGGAACAACCGACAGACTTTGAGCACGGTATTTTAACACTAACAGTGTCTTCACGTTTACCTTTTGATGTATAGAGAATAGACTCGTCACTCGGCTAATTATAGGCGGCAACATCTCATTATGTATTCGGTTTTTTTTTTGTTTGGGGGAGGGGGAGGAAGGGGGAAGAGTAAAATATTTAAAAAGACCAAACTGAGATAGGCTGCATGGACTTGTGCGTTGTGTGACGCCACAGCAAAAAATGTTTTAATCTAAGACATTGTGTCTAATAAAGCGGAACCGCCTAAGCGGGATGATTTGTCCGAAACGGAGCCGTTCCGCTTAAAGGGGTTCTACTGTAATATACAGCCGTAACTTGATTGCCATTTCTTACCACTTGCAAACCCTTTTCCTCTCTCTCTCTCTCTCTCTCTCTCTCTCTCTCTTTTATTTTTTTTTGAACACGGGCTTTACATCAAACTATTTTGAATGGCAATCCAGGTGACGAACAACTGAATCCACGTGAGCTGAATGCATGTTGATGAAGTGGTGATTAACAAAATAGCAACAAAATTTTAAAAAAAAAAAAAGTCAGATTTAAACGTCATTATATATCTAATCCACAAAATTGCAATAAACGGATGCCATCAGAACAGATATTGTGACGGAAAGATTTCAAAGACGGTATGAACTAAAGGGATTAATTGAGGCCGAACAAAATAGCGATACTCAGGAAGATGCCCCTTGTGTTGGCCAGCCACAGTCTCACCCGTCATTAAAACAGTTACTTAAAGGGACAGATGTAGTTATTTGCCTAATATCCTGGTAAATCCACATTATTTTTTGGCATGAAATTTGAACCGTGTATATTTTTCCTTTTGCCTGATAGTTTCTGGGAAAACACGACAGGAATGTTGAGATTTTCAACCTGCAGGTGCCGCCTATAATGGTGCGTGACGTCAAAGCCAGATAGGCTAGCAGACCACTGGTTCAAATAGTTTGAGCGTCCGTCTACACTACTCGTCTGCTAACTTTTCTTACTTTACAAGTCCGTAGCCAGAATGCTGTCAACTTACAGACGTAAGACATTCTAACAGTATTTTCTCACATATGGTCAGGCGGAGGGAACATGTACGTGGTTGAAAGTTCTTGAAAACAATAATGTAGATTTTCAAGCTGTCAAGCAACAAATATCTAACCCTGTACCTTGAGATACCAAACGTACTGTACAGTCTGTTGATCCCTGTACACCAACTGGGTTATACAAGTAAGACTTTGAACCAAGATTTAGTCTGTAGTCCTAACATCATTCTATTTCATTTTCAGAGACAAAATCTCGCCATAAGATTATCTTTCTACTAAGATAAGGTGATCCTCTAACTGCTACATTAAATACACTTTCTTCCTCGGGATACTAACGCATTCTGTCAGTCTGCAGTAGTACTTGGTACTGTACAAACATATCAATATAATGTAAGAGTTTATTCCTTAAAGTTCTGCTGTCTACCCTTCCTTATCAGTCATTTTAATTTCTTTTCGTCTCGCTGCTTTGATATCATTAAATCAAGGGCAGCATCATTTTGTCGCTCTTATATTCATCGCTGTTTTGAAGTGTATTTATGTGTGTCGCTGTTTTGTGCACTTCCCATGCCAATATCCAAACGTAAAACTGTGATAGCGAGACAAAAATAGTTCTATTCCTGGCAACCTGACAGGGCGATCACGTGACTGCTACAGGCCAAGAATATCATTAGACCTGACACCGGAACTAATGGTTTCTCTTCTATGCTTCCATTTAAATCCACGGGATGGATCATGTAGTGCATGTCTTTTTGACGGATGGACATACCAGCATGTGGCTATTTAAGCCCAGCCCACCCCAGCTCAGCCCATCCCATCCCAGCCCAGCCCAGCCCATCCCATCCCCTCGCCCAACCCATGAATCTGAAGTTGTCTTTCGTGGAACCTTCCGTTTGGATTCTTCGACTACAAAGTTGTGAAAGTACACACTTGAATGCTGAATCTTTCTCATAAATATGTTCAAAAGAAAAAATAAAAGGTATTAAATCCACTATCCACAGACAATGCTGTATTTTATTAGAAAGGAAAGGGATAACCTGTGCGTATAAAGGTTGCAGGAGCCAAATTGTAAAAGCTTTTTTGAGCCATTTAATATAAAATTCTTCTCGAACCACAGGAACGTTCCGCGATCCGAGATGGCTAAGACTAGTCTGCAGGTCTGGTGCCACCACTGTGCTCAAATTATATACTGTTTACGGTGGGGGTCCTTCGGTTAGATTTTTCACAATTTTAAATTACATGAAAAGGGGTTAAAAATTTGGCTTTCTTTTGCAGATCACAGGCCCGCACAAATGAAATCCGCTGAAGCCATTGGTAAACACTGCCTGCAACAATTATTTTTTTATAAATTCAAAACTGAATTTCACCAATTTTGCGGTGTGGTTTCGTGTTAATATGCTACTATCGACTCGGATAGTCCAATTTTATTGATCAATTAGGCTCCTGCAACCTAAAAAGGGAACTTTTAATTATCCCATGGGTAAATTGTTTTACGGTCTTACGCATCCCATTCATTCTACACACATAGCAAATTAACAGTTTGCATTGACATATAAATTCACAAGTGAAATCCACCACAGAGTCATTTTCACAGCCTCCGTAGTACAGCGCTCTTGTCCTCCAGCTCTGAAGCCAGTGCGCATTTAGCTATTTACGCATAAGTGGAGAAGGGCATAAACGCTACATGTCTTTTCCAAGGACACTAGAGGGGAAATCGTCCGACTAGTGAACCGAACCCACAAACCTTAGACTTGACAGTCTTTAGATTGTGAGCACCATTCAGCAGCCGCACGGCTACACAACAACCTCTCAGTCTTAGAGAGTCTTCAGTGTAGTATTTCTCTTCCTATTCACAGCCACGGCTAAGCTTAAATATAATTGTGTTGCTTTCTTTTCCTTCAGAGAACTAGACTCCCAAGGGAAGATATGTCAGGGTGTTCTAGTGATGAAAGATCAGCTATGAGGCAAACAATGACATGGTCTGATCGCTAACGGAATCACATTCAGCTCTGATACCCACACAATCTCCCAGAATACCTCTTAACATTCAATTAATTATCATCCTCATAGACATGATGGAGTTTAACACACTCCTAAAACTCTCTTCCTGAACTCTTCAGCTGCATATCGTTCAATGGAGATTTTTAACAATACATTAACAGCCAACCACTCACTGGCAAAGACTTGGCTCTCCGTTGCCCACGACAGATTTAATGAAAAAAAAAAAAATAGTTCATGATTTTACCGATAATTCACTTTGTCGCCCTTTAGCTCTCTCTGTTTTTACGCCAAACGCGCGCCTCTGAACAATCACACGTTACGCCTGGCCACAACTTCTTGCTAGTCTAATTTGTAATGGCAAACTAAGTTTTCTTTGACGCCCAGCAGAACAGCAGTGCATGTCTCTGCATTTTTAACGAGCCACTCTTCTGGGAATTAAAGATCACTTTTAGCTTCCATTTTCACAGTAGTATCCTTTTATCTAGACCAGGCATGACGATGTCGTTTTGAAATGTTGGCTTTAATATTGCATGCAGTTTGTAGGCCCACCATACTTCATGCTCATGATTTATAAGAGAGTCGAGAGGGCGTGAACAGCTTTTCCGTAATCGATAACGTACATTTTAATTTCAATGGACTCGAGTTTGGAATATGTGCATTACCCCAGATAGTAAACCAGCAAATCCGGTGTACACACAGTCAAACACACACACACACACACACACACACACACACACACACACACACACACACACACACACANACACAGACACACACATCCATGCACATAATATATTATTTTCGTTTTATCATTTTACACAAACAAAGAAATCCTGGTTTTAAGCCGAAGTATTTTATGGTTATTTTGGAATCGACTCCTCGATGAAGATTTGAATCTAGTCCAGTAATGCCTTTAGGGAAAAAAACAAACTTGTAAGATTCAGTGAAGCGACTTTGATCACGTGGCTTCACAAGCAGACGACAATAGAGCATCTTGGGCACACAACAGGGAGGCGCACAGGTCATGTCCTCTATAACAACAATAAACAACGTGACAGGGAATAATACAGGGAAATGGTGCTGGTATTTTCAAAAATTCAAGTTTTTTTCCTACCTCCTGACTGGAAGAGCTACTGACTGGCATACTTGTAAACTTTCTCTACCTCAGCGATGTTTGGCCAATATGATAAACTACATCCTGGATTTAATAGCAGGCAGTTATTTTTATGCTTATGAAACTCAAGCAAGCGAGCGAACCAACCAACCAACCAACCAACCAACCAACCAACCAACCAACCAACCAACCAAGCAACCCAACCAACCAACCAACCAACCAACCAACCAACCAACCAACCAACCAACCAATCCACAGACCGACCAACCGGGCGACTAAGCGACCTCGTGACCGATCAATCAATCAATCAATCAATCAATCAATCAATCAATCAATCAATCAATTAATCAATCAATCAATCAAGCAATCAATCAAGCAAGCAAGCAAGCAAGCAAGCGACAGACGAAGCAACGAGTCAGCAATCAAAGTCCTTATTCTTGGTCTCGTTTCCAAAGGTGGGTCAGAATACTGCTGTAAGGGAGGCTATCACTAACAGAGTTCGCAAACATGTAACGGGACGAGACTTCACAGAATCGCTCATCCGAGCGATCGAGGGGACGGCCTCGCCATTCTTGGCCCCGCCCACTGGGATGACTCTCAGCGTGATCGCACGTGCCAGCAGGTGGGGGATGATTGCTGTCGCGTGCAGGGAGACAGACTCTATCGAAACCGGGACAAAAATGATGATGCAGACGTCAGACTTTGTCCTACTTGTAGTTGGGCACATCAAAAGTTTGATACAATTCTGTTTGATTGTGAGATAACATCATGTTTGTCACCTACGGCACTAACTACAGGGCTTGCCTGGGAGCGACATCGTGGTGCATTGCTACGTACAATTCTAGCATTGCAGTTCTATTACCGTCACAGACACTTTGATGAACCCACCATCTATAGTACCTGTGTGGTACATTAATTTTAGGCGAATGAGAAAGAGACTCACTAGATAGATACTAAACTTCTTTAGTCATTAAGGCCTTTCCATGCAGAGGAACTTTTTTTTGTCTTCACAAAATTGATGTTGGTAATTATGCCCTCCTACTCCTTTTTTTCTCTGGTATTAAAAGGGCGTAACTAAACATTGTAATTATAACTCCAAAGGATTTTTAAACTCACTGTTTTATACTTGTTAGGCACAATCATGGCAGTGAAAAAAACACTCATAGAAAATATACCTGGTACAAAAATTATGATAATATTGGCCTTCTTTCAGTCTTCATGACGCTAAATTTTGATCCTGGAGATAAGAAAAATGTCCGTTATTGTCTAAAAAACTGCTACATCTAGTAAGTAATGGAATAGTTTATATAGAAAAAAAATATGAAAAGGGAACATACGTAGGTTAATTGACAAAGATGGACCAGTTGACGTCGATAGCCGAGAAAGTGGAATTCTGTGATATATTTCACGCGACATTTTGAATTAAGCTGTGACCAGCTACTCTAGAATTCAAACAATAAGTATTCTCATGTTCAAAAAGATTTCACTTTGGTCAAACTTGAATCAGTTCCATAGCTGCTGAACAGTAATCTATAATTCAGAATTTGTTTTTATATACAGATAAAAAAGTAAAAAAAAAGGTCCCCCTGAAGTGTGATTTACATTACTTGGAGTGGCCCATTATTCCTAATCTGACCTCTATTGTCTCTTGCGGGCCAGGTAACAGTTGATGTTCAATAACAAAAACACAACAAAACGCTTTTACGACATTGCGAAAAAAGTATAAACTTTGTCGACTGTATACCAATCTATGGATAGTGTAGGCGGCACAGTACATTAACTTTTGAACAAAGTTTTTATAATATGTTAAAAATGTTAAAGGATTTACAAACCCCATAACGGAATACTTTTATCTACGGGGGTTCAGTAAGTGCTTCGGATTTTTTTTTAGTAACACGTGGGATGATTTATTTAGTTTGTACATGTCGTTACAGGTATTAGAGAAGATGAGCAACACAACATAGAAAAACTACACAGATTTGTTCAAGAAAAACAACTGAC
>JAWQUT010000225.1:636185-643385 GCA_033807755.1 Ellobium chinense
AGATGTCAGTGTTTTTTTCCCTTTACCCTCCCGCACTGACTTATCTAGGTGTCCTGAGCTATACGTACCATTTAGTTCTTCCTCCAGTTTTGATAACAGAACTATGCCCGAAGAACAATTAGATTTTAAGAATTTTACCAGCAAATGAAACAGCCTAAGGTTTTGGACCTTTTCCCACATAGTAAACATGATAACCTTACTTACCCAGCAACAACCACACATTTTACACTTTAGCAGTAAAACCTCTTTATTCTGAATCCACGAAAGTATTTGCATTTATTTACCTAAACCTTTAAATTCAAAATCCAAATCCTTTACCCCATCCCATTGTCCAGTATTCTACTGTCACAGAGAGTATTTTAATTACTCTCAAACCAGGCACAATTGGCATATATTTATATCTGCCACTATTTTAGGCCTTTTCACTCAGTAAACAGAGTAACCTTACTCACCTAGCAACAACCACAAATTTTATACCTGAGTGACTAAACCTCACCTATTCTGAGTCTACACATATATTTGTACCTATCTAAGCCTTTGAAATTAAAATCCAACCCCTTCCCCTCCTCCCCATGGCCAATTTTCTGATTTACTAAGGACTATTTAAAATTGCATATTTTTATGCCAGGTGCTATTGGCATCTTTATACTTAATGCTGTCTTTGGTTTATAAAGTTGAGCTGTACCGGCCTCTTGTGCCGGTCAGGTATAAAACTCGACCTCTGTTTAAAGTTTTCCCGTTCCTGTTGTCAGCTTCCTAGAGCCAGTACCAACAAATATATTCCACTACAACCGCTTAACTCTTTGAAGATCGACCCAAGTTTCAAATACCAGGGAATTATCGTATCACATCAACATGAAGATGTTAGTCTGTATTGCCTGATAAAGAAAGTTTTGTCTACTGAAAATTATTAGCTGTTAGGCTGTTCCCAGTTTCTGTGCAGTTTGACGGATTTTTAAACAAACATTGGAATTTGATTTACCTCAAGTATCCATAGAATCCTGCACTATGTGAGCTTTTTATTACTCAACATGTCTTCTTACATCAAAATATTTTTTACTGCTGTGCAGTTCTCTGGACATTCATTAACTCATATCAACATGTAGAAGAACAGACTATGACTTAAAAACTTAACCCTCTAGTGCCCAGGCATAGAAATACAGGTAAGAAAATTCTGAAAATTCACATACACACTTCAAATGCCACTCAAAATACATATAAAACATTGATTTTGAACAATGTCAATATTTAATAGGTGAAAAATTTGGGGTCAAATTTGGACATGAGGGCACAGAGACACCACGAGGATCACTATCCCCATCGTTATCGCTTTCATCATCATCACTGTCGTCATCAACATTATTTAAAACTGAGAAAAATTAAAAGCTCAACCTTAATTCAGGGAATTTATTAAAAATCTAGCAAAGAATTAAGATAAAAAATGACATCCAAACGTTTCGGCTCTAAGGCCTTTATGAAACAAGAGTTAAAACTTTCACAATAAAAGCAACCACATTAAGAAGAAAAACATCATCATCATTATTAAATAGACGAAAATTTTATCATACTCCTTTAACCCAATATGGATCAACTTTTACTCTTTAAAAACAACCCAAAAACATGAGCTACAATTAATGTATAATACTATAAATTGTTTTCGCAATAGTCTTCTTCAATAGAAAGAAAATGAATTTTTAAAAAGTCACCATCATCATCAGCAGCATTAGTTTTGACAATAGCTCCCTCCCTCCCCACCCCAGGAAAAAAACAACCTAAGAAAGTCTGTCAAACCAGCAGTTAAGGGTTTACAGATTCACTTAATACAAGAATAAAGGAAGTAAAATTAAGTAGTACTATTACGACAGTGCGAAACGTCCAGGTGTTCCTTCTTCAGGTAAACGGATAAAACCAAAGTATAATTATATGAGAGAAATATGAAGCAAGATGGTTATGGTCTTGAAATCGCTCACTGAGATCTCCTCCTCCTCCTCATCATCCTCATCCTCATCATCATCGTCATTAAAACTAAATAATATGATTCTGCCCAATGACACAAAACTATCTGAAAAATGTATAATGAATTTATTAACAAAATGGTCAACGTTTCGTGTGAAACATTTTTTCAAGACTGACAATGCAAGTTATCATCATCATCATCATCACCGAAAAATGGCAGCACATCAAGTAATGAATAACACAGTAAAGATGGAAATAAAGAACCTGCCCTTGTTGTTTAGATCACGCGAAAGGAATAGAAATACCTGACACTTTGCCCTGTAATTGGTCGGAAGAGTAAATGTGAATAATAAAATAAAATTGATGATGTCACACCGAGTATTATTTCTTTCCAAAAGAGTAAGCAAATCAATAGAGTGGGTTTGTCACGAAGCTGGTGGAGAACCTATTTTTTTATTTTTTTTTTTAAGTTGAAATTCAATCTGGTAATGATACAGTATGACCCTCTATACCCCCTCACCCTCCTCCCTCCCTCAAAAAAAAAAAACTGAAAAAAAACCCACTACCTCTCGCAAAATGTAGATACTAGATCAGGGACGTCGGTGGTAGGAGGGCGGTAGATGGACTGCATAAAAATTCTTAAAGTAATATTGTGAAGTCGCGTGAGCGGGTATTAGCCTTGAGCTTTCAAAATGATGGACACTGTGGGAATGAAAATTCTTTTCCCATTAATTGACACATGAAGAAGGCATGATTTGAATCATTATTTTAAATTTTATCAGCTATTCACGATTCGTAACATTGGCTGTCAGATTTGGTGCCCGTGAATACAATTGTACCCAGTAACTCTTTCAGTGCAAAGACAGTATAGGTAATCTCCCTTGACGATAAAAATGCGACTCCATAAGAGTGTGGTGCCAATTGTGAAGTAGTTTATCAGACACATGAGTGACGTAAGGTCGCACTTGATATGAAATGGGCTCCTCTCGACAACACCGCTGATAGAGACAATCCTCTACTCTTTTTTTTAAAACAGCTTGCTGAGATGAGAAATGGATTTCCTTGTAGGCATCTCGAATTTGGGTTAAGGGAAGATATCTCATACCAAAAATAGTTGGCTGGAATGCGAAAGGTCACTTGTCGTCTCCTGGTCCCCTAGCCACACGACAGTCGTCTGTCGTGTGACATTTTCACTACAGAGAGATAATTATTATGAAGAGCAAAAGAGACCGATCGACCGACCGACCGACGGAGCCACGAATCAGCCATTTGTCTGATGAACCAACCGACCGATCGACAGTCAACAAGGCAGACTGGCGGAGTGACAATGACAGACATCCAACATCCAGATGGTTATCAAACGCCAGCCATGTGGGACTCATACAACAGACAACAACTCTGTAGTGTCACAACTATATATATATACGCATGTGAGCATAAAAATAAAAATGTTGGTTACTTGAATGAAACGATTAAATGGCGTTGCTTGCTTTCAACTGCAAATTAGAGGGAAAAAAGTTGAAAATATTGTCCCTTGGCGTATGTCTTTTCCACTTTTAATATAGGTAACATAATGATTGGGAGTGGCGCTGAGTTAGAACAGTACACGTGTATGAATTTTTATATTGTATTCCAAGGACTCAACACTAACATTTGACGATTTATTCTCGACATGGACATTAACAATATCTATGACCAGGAGATAAATTGTGATGTACCAGAGTGAACGTTTTAAGCATCAGTAGGAAGATGTTGGTACCAGACTCCAAAAGCTTTTGTGAAATATCACAGACTTGATAATGCTAGATTCAAAATCTCAGGCCTCATCGGGAGACATGTTTCCCATTACTCTACCAACTGATGTACTGTTTAGATCTGGTCTACAATTCACTTCCAAGTTAACAGTAAGCCGTGAAAGGCAAACATCGACAGCAGAAGCTGCTGCATAAACAACAACAACAACCACAACCACAATAACAACAACACCATCACCACCAACAACAACACGAAGAACAATAACAAGAACAGCAGCAGCAGCAGCAGCAGCAGCAGCAGCAACAACAACAACAACCACAACAACCACAATAACAACAACACCACCACCACCAACAAC
This sequence comes from Ellobium chinense, assembly GCA_033807755.1. Classification (NCBI taxonomy): domain Eukaryota; kingdom Metazoa; phylum Mollusca; class Gastropoda; order Ellobiida; family Ellobiidae; genus Ellobium; species Ellobium chinense. The sequence goes on from JAWQUT010000225.1 coordinate 640,255, forward strand.
AACAACATGAAGAACAACAACAACAGCAGCAGCAGCAGCAGCAGCAGCAACAACAACAACAACAACAACAACAACAACAACGATGACAACAACAACAACAACGATGACAACAACAACAACAACAACAACAACTGTAGTCATCACCATGACAACAATTCCGATTTCAGTACCAGAAATAAAATAAACTAAGGAACAGCAGCATACACAAAAGAAACAACAACAACAAATAAAACAATAAGAACAACAATAAGTTCCAGAGGGGCAGCAGTAGCAACAACAACAACAATGAACACAGCAGTTATAACAACATGGTGACCACTACCACCACCTACAACAACAACACAACGACAACGACAACGACGACGACAAGAAGGTGGACAGCAATAATCACAGATGTAATAATTATGATTAAAACTAATAAAACCAACAATAACAGCGACATAATATGACGAGCGCCATCCTCTCAGCACCACATCAAGTTCTCATCTGGCCTGCATTCACCGGTCAAAATCCCAGATCCCATGTGGATTCTAAAGTCATGAAGAAATGATGGGCTTAAATCCTCTCCAAACCTCTTAGCAACACTGGGCTGGTTTCTCACTTCTCACCTTACAACCATCTTCCCCCCCCCCTCACCCCACCCCACCGGCCACATCCACTATGACTTTATCATTGCTCAGTACCTATGATGGATAAGAGGGTAGTTGTTGTTGTGTGTGCGGCTCTTGAATTCACCATGAATCTATTGCCTGATACTGTAACTGAGTGCCATCAGGTGGAGTTTTCTGTGTATGGATATTACTTCTTACTCTCTTTCTCCCCCCCCCCCCCCCNCTTACCTCTGAGGTAATGACAGACACAATGACGTCATAACCTTGTTCTTCGCACGCTGGTCTAGTGTAGTTCTCTGACGATATAGCGAACAATATGACGTCATGAGATAGTCTTGATACTGGTCCAATGCTCTGATGATATGGAGAAATCTATGGTGTCTATGGTCAAACGATGTCGCTTTTTTTTTTTTACTGGTTTAATTCTCTGACGTAATGACGGACTGAATAGATTCATCATTTTACCCTCCTCGCTACTAGACTACCAGCCCTCGAACACCATCATAAACCATCAAAGAAGTGAAAATCTAATGGCTGTGGCGAAGGAGCCAAAGCTCTAAATTTTATTAACCCTCAAGTGCCCAGCCTATCAGATCTGATACATTTCGTGGAACAAAGAAAAAGCAAACCAAGATCATCACCCCACCATAATAGTGTGAAGTCGCATGAGCGGGCATTAGCCTGGATATGAGACTTATAAACCGCANCCGTTACCTCTGAGGTATTGACAGACACAATGACGTCATGACCATGTTCTTCGCACGCTGGTCTAGTCTAGTTCTCTGACGATATGACGAACAATATGACGTCATGAGATAGTCTTGTTACTGATCCAATGCTCTGATCGTATGGAGAAATCTATGGTGTCTATGGTGAAACGATGTCGCTTTTTTTTTTTCACTGGTTTAATTCTCTGACGTAATGACGGACTGAATAGATTCATCATTTTACCCTCCTCGCTACTAGACTGCCAGCCCTCGAACACCATCATAAACCATCAAAGAAGTGAAAATCTAATGACAGTGGCGAAGGAGCCAAAGCTCTGAATTTTATTAAAGACTTGTTTTTATTGCTCTAAGCTCAGGGTCTCCTAACAGCGATTGTGTGGTAATCTGCTGCTCGTCCGTGCAATACCACGGTTCATTCTCTTGTTATTGTAGTAACAACAACATTTTATCCTTAGACTTTCCGGTAATTACGGATTAGCGGGCAGGCAGGCAGACAAATTTTCACCCAGCTAACCTACAAGTTACTGTTGCAACGTCATCAAAGCCACCGTCCATGTCATATTCTCAACCTCCTCCTCCTCATCATCATTATCATCATCATCACCACCAACATGCAACTAACACAACAACCGCTGGTACCACACAGCATCTCGTTATGTCATTGCCACAGTCATCAAGATATGATTATCAATATCATATTCATTGCTTTTGAAATTATTATCATTACCAACACTAACACTATTAACAACAACAACATCGATCGGCGTCATCATCATCATTAAAACTGAGCGAATGTTGCCCAGAGTCTACACAAAACTTTCTGAAAGATATACAATGAATTTATAAAAATTTCACCATGATATGAACGTCATCATTATCCTCATTATGATCAACAACAACAACAACAACAACAACAACAACAACAACAACAGCCACAACAACAACAACAACAACAACAGCAACAACAGCAACAGCCACAACAACAACAACAACAACAACAACATCATCATCAACAACAGCAACAGCAACAACAACAACAACAATACCAACACGAAGCCACCGTCTACCAATAACAAGCCCCTAACCAGGACAGCGATAGCAGTGGAATCCATTATCGGCCACGCTAGTGGCTGGGGCCACTCTGGTTGTGGTATACACCAGCAACCACACGTCTTAAGCCGCACCAACATGCCGGAACACGCCATCTTTAAACCATTTAGCCTCTCCTTCAGACCTCTGTTCTCTACTCTCCCGTCAACACTGGGTTCACCCTCGATTATTTGTCCTCCTGAGAAACCAAGGCGATCGCTCTATTATTTATGAAATTCTACTGAAATATTGATGCGTTAAGACTTGAAACACTATAAAGAGTGACGGCTCTCCCAACACTCGCCTCTTGCCCTCCTCCCTGGCTGCGGATAAACAGCAGAACAACCATCTTGCTCTACAGGTACTGCCACTTCCGCTGCAGGAAGTTGAAAAACGCGAACCGTAAAAATAAGAATTACGAAAGATAAAAAAAAGAAGAAAAAAACGAAAGAAAATAATGAAAGTGTATCTGATTTCGGCTAACGCGAGTCTCAGTTTCCTGCTGTGCTCTATGTCTTCAAAGTGTTTTTGGCAGCCCGGGATGAAGCAAACACCAAAAATATTCCAATTTCTGGTCAGATGGAGACAGTTTGAACATTGTGGTGACGACATGCTAGCTGTGATGACGTCATACTGCACAGGTAGGGAACGTTTAATGCAATCATACCTCGACAGTTTTCGAAACTTAACAAGGAGGTGGGGG
>JAWQUT010000225.1:669575-706234 GCA_033807755.1 Ellobium chinense
AGACGAATGCATTAGACTCTGTGAAAAAGCTGGACGATTGGCGAATCGGGCGGATTGAAAAGATCTATCGGAGATTGTATTTGGTTGCTATACACATTCTTTTTTTTTTTTAAAAAGGGTAACAAAAATAAAGAGGACTGATGTGTATAGTTACCTTTCATGTATTTTTCTACGAATTTAGATGAAAACCGCATGCTTTTAAGTTAAGTAGTTCTCAAGAAATCTGTAACACAAATTTGGCTGAAGCGTTTTATTAATATAGATTGTCTTTGAACTCTCTCATGTGCGCACTCTCTTTGCTCATTTATTCTTAATTCTGGACCAAATTCTATGCAGGGATAGCCTAGCATATTGTCCATGAAGGAATTGAAACAATCAGATCTACACAATGCCAGTGTCTAGCAGCCAAAGTATGCTTTAAGATTTAAAATTACGCATAATTAAAGGGCAGTACCATGGAATGATCCCAAGGACATATGCTGATGGTTGTTTGGGGCAAGGTGAACTGCCATTTTTATAGCAAAAACATTGTGATCAAAACCTCTCCACTTACCAGTCCTACATACCAGTGGCTTACAAACAAATGATGGTACCTTTAACGTTAAATGTTGACAGTACTCCGTTCGTTTGGAACATCCTAGAACTCTACAATACAAACCAAAATGAATAATAATAATAATCATAATAATTATAATAATAATAATAATAATAAAACAGACAATTTTTAAGACCAGCAAAGCCATTCTAAAATAATTTAAGCCTGCCTGGATGATGTGAAAATATTTTTGTCGTCCCACTGACATCAAGATAGTGGATGAGACCTGGCCAAAGCTTGTTCGTTCATAGCATAATGACAGGCTTGAACTTGTGTTTTAGTACTTCATGTGACCCAAAATATGAATCCAAACTTGAAATGGTTGGTGTTTGTTCATCAGTTTTTGGTTCATACACAGTGGAGCCTGTGTAGATAATCGCCACTCTTTGCTCTTCATAATAGCAGTCGCCTTAGAAAGGTGGTTGCCTCACGCAAGTTGACGTTTGTGACTCGGAATGTAAAAAAGAAACCATTTCCTCTGATTTTTGTTCAAGTTAATACCTTTCCTGCAGCCTTTAGGTTGTCACATGGCACATTATAAAGACAAAATGTGAAGTCAGTCTGGAAAAAAAAAAAGGTAAAAGGAGGGGGGNGGGGGGGGGGGGGGGGAGAAGAAGGGCTAAGGCGGGTCGCAAGGTTTTCCGTTTTCTCACAAGGTTTTGGATTGGTCAACAGCATTGGAGGGTGCCTTATGCGGAAAGTGCCTTTTCTTGTGCCGTATAATATTTGTATCATGAGAAAGAATGGTAGCTGTCGCGCTAAAAAGGTGTTCGCGATTTGGAGGTTAAATAAATATAGATTATGGTTGATAGATCGTGGAGATCTAGTCGCCTTGTCTGTGATACCAGTCATATAAGACTGACCGCATACCAGGCACACCAGTGTACACGGCACTCTTATGTATGTAAATATATTATATATTATATATAATATATAATATTGGAGTGCTCAGTTTTGTCGTACCGTTATGAACGACATTTCTGTAAAATGTGCAGCAGCGTGGCCAAATGGGCAAGGCATTGGACTCCAGTCCTAGAAGTCGTGAGTTTGATTCCCGATCACGATTGTGTTGCAAGTGCCTTGGGAAAACACCTTAGTCAAATTTTCCTTAGTCCACCATCTTTGACATGGATACCTGGAGTCAGGCAGCGAAAGATATTGTCAGAATGCTAGTAATCAACCCCTACAAATGACATCAGTACAGTATGTTGCCCAGGGAGTTGAGAAAGCCCCAGAGTGATCAGGCCTGCTACGGTACTGATAGTATGAATTCACGTGAGCAGGTACTAGCCTGGATACAAGATTTATAAACCGCATTATTATCTTTATTATTATTACTAAACTTACAGAGGTTCTGCTGTCTAATAAAATANATATATAATATATATATATTTTTTATTATATATATTATATATTTATAATGATTTTCAGTATGAACTCTGAAGTCTATAGTCTACAGCCAATATGAGAGAGAGAGAGGCAGAGAGAGAGAGAAAGAGAGAGAGAGAGAGAGAGAGAGAGAGAGAGAGAGAGAGAGAGTCTTGTCGATACTGTAGGCTGTCGCTTACCACTCTGTCACCGCCCATTTGACAGCTCACTCGTGCACGTGAGGAGGGACTTACAGCGGGGAGTGAGCACAGCGCATCCAGGAATTTCTCTAGAATGTCACGGGGGAGGGGAGGGGTGGATGAGCTGATAGAGGACACCATTGTATGGCGTGGAGCTTGTGGTGTCCTGCGATCGCTGCTCCGACGGCCCCGGCTGTCGTTGGTTATCTCTGGCGGTGCTGCTGACTGTGGCAGCGGTGATGTTGTCGCTGGTGTGAGGACGCGTGTGTGCACACTCTCTCTGGCTCGCGCGTGCGTGGCGTGGAGTGGCGTGGCACTGACGGGCGGGCTGGGACTCGAGGTTGATTGACATGCCACCTCAAATGACTTTTTTCTCTCCCCCACCCCCTTTCCCCAAGTTTGCTTGTGTGTGTGTGTCCCTCTCTCTCTCTCCGACGCCACTTTTCCTCCCGTGGACTTAAGTCCATGAAAATTTGATGCTCATGAAATTCTTCTCCGAGTGCGGGGTGCGGCCTGCGTTTGATGTGGATATTTATTCTCTATGAAATCTTCATGAGCCCGATTAGAGAGTTTTCCCAGTTGCCCGACTAGTTGCGCTGGATTATCGCCCGTTCTTTGAGCTCTCCAGTGCTGGAGTAGAGTATCAGCCTCTGTCCACAGTGTTATGATCGACGCTGCAACGGATCACCTTTCTCCGTGACGTTTGTTACCATGAAGACCTGGTGAAATTTTTATGATGCTGCTGAATTTCTTAAAGTTAAAAACATAACCGCCGAAAGAAATTTAACGAAAAAAAAAAGAAAAGAGCCGACGCAGGGACGGATTTCATGAACTATTGATAGAAGAGCAGAACGGCCATCTTGTGAAAATTTGATGACCTTCGTCCATTGATGTTAAGTGTGTCATCTCAGTTCGCTTATCTGCAACAAAAGATCTTCCCATAGCATGATATGCAAAGCAAAAATCTATAAAGACTTGATTGAGAGAGATAAGGAGGAAAACAGAAAAAGTAGGAGATTGATCAAGGACATTGGTGCTCTAAAACGGATTTACCTTTCATAATTCGAAACATCAAAGATAAAATGGACAAGTTGTCATCCTAATTCTGGAATGTCGCTAATACATGCTACAAATGGAAGCTCCGCATTGAAATAAAATATTTTAGAGAATATTTAAAACCAGCATTGATTCAACAGACTGGAACTCCATCAGAAAATGTGAATATGAGAATGATAAGTTGAGATTGACATTCTTTTTGCATCATGCAAAAACTTGAAGAGAAAAATCTGATATTACATGGAAAGAATGGCGCAAACTAAATCCGATTGTGATCAGCTCTGTATTAATCTATTCAGCGCCATATGTGTAGTATGAAACAGAGTGAACGAAATTCTTGTATTGCAGATAGAATATCTCTGAGTTCTTGTTGCTATGGAATCTTGTCTTGGCTTTTCATTCAACTGACATAGACTGTCTTTAAGGAAAAAAAAAAGTCATCTGATGGTTTCTTTGTGTCTAGTTTATATAGATGAGTATATATGTCAGCCGGAGAGATGTAGACGGACTGAACTTTTTATTTCGCCAGATTTATAATTTCAACTATACTGATGACAAAGGTTGTGTCTGAAGGTAGTAAAGGTTGATATATCTGGAATATTTTGTGCGAACAGTAGATACTGAAGGAGTGAATTATTAAAACAAAGATGTGGTGAACTCAGGACTCTCTGTAAAGGTGCTTCTGTTTCAAGGCAAATACAGACTTTACTAGGAGATAAAATTTCGGAGGCGAAGTATATTTGACCGCACGTTAAAAATTTTATCATTGTGACAGGCGAGCGTTTTTCTCGCTCCCACCCTCTCTACAATCCTGGCTGTAGCCGTCTATGAAAGACAGGGGCCCCCTCACTGTGCCTTTCCGCCCATGAATGTGAAGCAACCAGCTCTAGGGGTCACCCCTGCCCCTCTGTCACATCACGGGGGCAGGCACTCCCCGAGCCCCCGCCACTGGGGACCTCCTACTGATCGTATGAGATGTATGCCTTCTCCGTCGGTAGGTATTTTACTTACATTACCTAGAAGAGAATATGTATAAGAATAATTTGTCTTTTTCTTTGTTCTGTCTCTCCTTTCGTATTCAGAGTTTTGACTTTGCGGTAAAACATAAAAAAAAACCGGCTCTGTTTAGTTCGAAAAACCCATTTAGCCAAAGACTTTCTTGGTCGTGCCGAAAGCTCGAAATTAATACATCACCTAGACGAAACTTGCATACTTGCAATCAGTTGAGAGCTTGCGTATTAACGATGGATCTACCACTGTAAGAATTACTTTAGTGCATCGGCAGTAGAGTACCGATGATGAGTAAGTACTGCCCTTGTATTGCCGTGCAGCCAAAATGTTTGCTTTCATCTTCAAATTATTTATGGTCTGGTAACAAAATTTAATGTGCAATGACATGCATGCATTTCTCTGAGTAGACATACGTAAATGAATTGATTCGCTTAACTGCAACACCTCAGGAGTTTGGAGAAAAAAAAATTGCGATTAATAGCAAGTGCACTTGTTCTGTTGACTTTAACTGGACAATAGAGAAAACATGAAAATTCACACCATGCTATGATGTCATCTTCCTCGCACGGAGTTCACTATTAAATATGAATCAAAGTTCTCACACATTGACACTACTAGTCCAACTCACTCATGTTTTATGACGTAAACTCTTCTTGGAAACTCATACAGGTTTAGCTTTTTTAAACTCATGTCATCTGTCTTCAATGACTTTATGCAAGAATTATATATAGTCCAATTTCGTTGTCTTGAAGCTGATGCAAGTAAGCGGTAATTGTCATTAGGCAGACTGTGAATAACCGAAGGCTGATATTGAAGTGCGACTGACATCGCTAACATTCATTTCACCCGTCATTACATTTAATATTTTATCACAGTCATCCTTACTGTCATCAGAATGAACTAGCAGCTTGTGGACAAAAAAAAAAAACCAAACTGATTATCCTTGTAGGGAAATTAGCCATACAATGTTACTCATCTCAGTCATTGTACATACACACTGTACAGTTTAATATATAATTTTACAAATGAAACACACAGCAAAGTCATTGCTGGTCCTAAAAACACTACATCACAAACCGCCCGGCCCAAGAGTTGAACACACAAATCTTAGACTTGACAGTCTCCAGTTTCTGAGTATGATTTATAAACCACACGGCCACCCTGCCTCCAGAGATTCGGTTAAGAAGTTTTATATTGTAGATACTGAGACAGTAAATCTTGTCGCAGGTCATTTTAAACCATTGTTAGAACACTTTCTCATCAAAATTTCAAACTAAAATTTTGGATGCATTATTTCATTTGGAAAACGTAAAGAATCTGTTTTGTATACCGTCCTATCTTTTGACAATCGCAATATCCTGTCCTGCTTTATGAAAGTGTGTAGAAAATTTCATGACGTTTATAATTTACAGCGAAATTTTGAGTTATTTCCGCTCATTTCCAAAGGCTACTGAATGAATAATCTACAAGTGATTTCTGCGTACACTTTTGCATCAACTTTGAACGGGAAAGGAATTCACATAAATCTTCTAATATTAATAAACTAGTTGACAAGAAAAAAAAAAAGCAGCATGAAAACGATGGCTGAGTTCAATAGGTCTCAAGTAAGGAAAAATTTGTTACATCTTTTCATATCCAGGGCTGCATGCGAAGGTTCATAGAAAGTGAAAGTGATAGAAATCATGGTTCAAAGTGGTTCACAACAAGACTGACGAGCTGTAGGCATCTGAAAACTTGCACATTAACAATGAGATTTCTTACCACCGTAAAACGTAAATTAATGTGTTGTTACTAAATGCACTGTCAGTTGCGTTTCTATGTAGAGTTAATGGATTTCTTACCATCGTTGGAATTACACGAACTTCCGCATGTTGAACGCTTTTAAGAGCGCATTCTGTACCGATGCACTAATGTAACTCTTACGATGGTAAGACTGGAGACCCATCGTTAATGCGCAAACTCTCAGTTGATTGCATGTATGCAAGTTTCCTTTTTTTTTTGTTTTTGATATATTTATAACTACGAAATCCATGGATTTTTTTTTTTTAAAAAGGGGNGGGGGGGGGAGGGAAGAAGGGATCCCGGGCGACCTTTTTATTAATACAAAATTGCATAACATTACTGCGTCCTTAAAGGCCCGCTGGATGTATAAAAGGAGAAGAGAGAGAGAGAGAGAGAGAGAGAGAGAGAGAGAGAGAGAGAGAGAGAGAGAGAGAGAGAGAGANAGAGAGAGAGAGAGAGAAGAGTTAAATTCAATGACACTTCTCATACACAGCGATATTTTTCAAAAAATTCTCAAGTAAAACCATTTAATACTGCACAGAAACTTTGCAGATCGCTAATTTGCTGTTCCACCGAACATTTCGGTAAATAAAATAGATGTAAAAATGTCTATTATTTGAAATATGAAACAAATCGCGGCTGTGCCTACAGCCATTTGCAGGTTTGGCATGCCCTTTGTCGTTAACGATAGGATGAATGACGCGGCTTGAAGCATGTCGGCTCATACCGTCATCTGAATAGATTTGAACTTCTGACCAAGATAGTTCCAGATTTTACATCTGACCTGATTTATGAAATAGAAATTTATATCTAATATGATCTAAGTCCCAATCAGAGAGAATGGAGTTAATTATGAAAAAAAAAAAACAACTTTACCTAAAAACCTTTTCTACCTTATTTCGATGTGATGGCGATAGCGGACGGAACGGAAGTGATAGCTTTCCGCAAACGTACCGCAACTTAGTTCCTAGCAAATCTGTTGAAATTCCATATTTCTACACCCTGACACTGGCAGCTGGCAGGGCCCCAAAAAAGGAGGATTTTATATATTAGCGGATTAATTGGGTTGTACACAGTGAGTGATTTGCCCTTCTAATAAGTGTCACAAACCATCATGATACTGAACCCAAAAATGTACACTCAGTTCAACCTTTACGATTATTGCACACGTGACTAATAATGATTAGTTTCTATGTTCTAACCGATAATTAATAAATAATGGCTTTATTCAGAAGCGTATCCTGCACCAACAAAGTCGAAATTCAGGTAAACCCGTCCACAAAACATAATATACTGAAACTAAATTCAACCGCCTAAAATTTACTGGCTTGACGAACCNCCCCACCCCATCACCTTACACATACATGCAAATACACATGACAACCTATGAATTAGGATGCTTACCGTAATTATATGATAAGAAGCAGCCGCTATAAAGAGGTGGTGATCTTAATAAATGCAGGGTGAAATATTTGGGTGTCTAAATGCACAATAAACATTTCCCTTCTCAAATTCTCAAATTAATGTGCCGCGGCCCGCACTGTGTATTGACAAATCTTTTAAAGCGAACATACAATACCACCAGCTTACTATAAATGATCTCTCACAGACGGTGAAACCGCGTTTTTCTGTTTGTATTATCATATTGTGAGTTAATATGGACCAATGAGAAAAGGTGTTGAGCGTCACGTTAGACTTGTGGTAGTCGGGAATAGAGATTAATATCATCAACGCTCTCCCTTAAACTTACTTCAAGAACTCTTTCCACATGGCTACACAATATAAGTATGTGTTAATGTAGTTCTGGGCAGGTAACACTTATAATAATATATATACCGAATACCCCAATCCCTCCCTGTCCGACTCGCCCCCACCCCCCCAAAAAAAAAAGGTTCAATTAATTTCAAAGTTAAATATTCTCAATAAATCAGATTTTACGCAATGCATACATATTAGATGATGTATAATTTCTGTTCCATTGCAGATTTCAATGATCTAGACGTTATGGGTATGTCACAGAGAAACAGAAATAAAACTGCATGTCTATCAATAACATAGGCTAACCTGTAGACTATTTTATAAAAAAAATCAGCCTCGGCACTCCATCTTTTGACATTGATTTTCATTTTTTAGCTGTGACAAAAGTAGAATAGGAACTTGACCGATGAGACTAACAATATTATAGATCATGTCATAACTTCTCTATTAATGTATGTAAAATTTTTATTAATCTACAGTTAATCTACAGATCGGAGATGATTTCAATTAATAATCTTCTTCCTTAACCACCAGCAAAAATGAAACATTTTGAAAGAAGCGGTTGCAAATTCATGAGGATATCAAACCTGATGCTGAAAATATGCATGAATTTGCAACCGCTTCTTTCAAAATGTTTCACTATTACCGGTGGTTAAAGAAGAATATTATTAATTGAAATCATCTCCGATCTTTCAATGTTTACACGATTTCTTGCAAGATTTCGTGCGACAAACTCACCATGAAGGAAAGAAGCAACAAGCCATAGCAAACAAGACAAACTTACAGGGGAAACTATTCACCTGAAATTCACCTTTCCCAATTAGCTAGCCGGGCAGGACAAACAATTCGGTATTTGCCATGCTCTCAGAGTGAGGCTCGAAAGCATCAATGATTGAATCAAACATTTAAATCAACAAGGGATGTGATTGAAAAACAAAGCTACGAAATAATAAATAAAAGGTGGATTTTTTCCTGCCTATTTTAATCCTATGAAGGCCCCGGCTGGCCTATATTAGCCACGTTGACAACTTTTTAAAAATCTCATTCGGAAAGGTCATTCATCAGATCATATTCAACATTTCTAGTTTTTAGACCATTAACATGAGCCACTGGAAGTTTGTCCACGACAAAGTCACTTATGAAACATTTGAACTGCGAAATTTCTAGAGATCTAACTTGAATATCCTCCAGTTCGTTTTTGACTTTGTAGCAGCGACATAAGGACGTCAGCAAACATTATTTTACATTCTCTAGTTCTAAGGTGGTTTGTTACGTCTTCAGTGGAAATTGATTGTAATATCATACAGAAATTTAACACTTCAGCCAAGTAATTTGGTTAACTCTGAAATCTGGATTTAGTCAACTATTTTTGAGTTTGTTCTAGTGATAAATCGCCAGACGTGTATATGGACAGCGAGCAGAAGAATCAAGATGGCGCCAGAGAGTCATATTGTGCTGTCTCCAGAGCATAATAGACTGTCTCCAGTCTACGAGAGAGCGGCTTGAGCTAAGTTCAGCATAAATTTATATCTGAGTATTATAAAAGAGTTTGCCTATCTTTAAATTCGTTTATGACCGTTTCGAAAGCTTAAAGGTCGTGNAACCTTACACATACATGCAAATACACATGAGAACCTATGAATTAGGATGCCTACCGTAATTATATGATAAAAAGCAGCCGCTGTAAAAAGGTGGTGATCTTAATAAATGCAGGGTGAAATATTTGAGTGTCTAAATGCACAATAAAAATTTCCCTTCCCAATTCTCAAATTAATGTGCCGCGGCCCGCACTGTGTATTGACAAATCTTTTAAAGCGAACGTACAATACCAGCTTGCCAATGATCTCTCACAGGCGGTGAAACCGCGTTTTTCTGTTTGTATTATCATATTGTGAGTTATTGTGGACCAATGAGAAAAGGTGTTGAGCGTCACGTGAGACTAGTGGTGGTCCGGAATAGAGATTAGTATCATCAACGCTCTCCCTTGAACTTACTTTAAGAACGCTTTCCACATGGCTACACAATATAAGTATGTGTTAATGTAGTTTTGGGCAGGTAACACGTATATACCGGATACCCCAATCCCTCCCAGTCCGACTCNCTGTCCGACTCGCCCCCACCCCCCCAAAAAAAAAAGGTTCAATTAATTTCAAAGTTAAATATTCTCAAAAAATCAGATTTTACGCAATGCATACATATTAGATGATAAATAATTTCTATTCCATTGCAGATTTCAATGATCTAGGAGTTATGGGTATGTCACAGAGAAAAAGAAATAAAACTGCATGTCTACCAATAACATAGGTTAAACTGTAGACTATTTTATAAAAAAAATCAGCCTCGGCACTCCAATCTTTGACATGTGATTTTCTTTTTTTAGCTGTGACAAAAGTATAATAGGAACTTGACCGATGAGACGAACAATATTATAGATCATGTCATAACTTCTCTATTAATGTGTGTTAAATTTTTATTATTCTACAGTTTATTTTCAGCTCTTGAAATTTTGGGGCTTAGAATTAAGTAAACATTTGTTCGTTTGTTTTTAGCCACCTGATAAAAAGGAAGATTTAAAAACAAATTTTGCGCTGGGCATTTACACACTTGAATGTGGATTTAGCAAGACAAGACAAGACAAGACAACAACACAACACAACACAACACAATAACATTAATAAGTTCTAGACATATATAAAAAGAACAGATGGACTAACGTACTGTAAGTAGTAATGACAATATTTCATCCTACCACCTACATTATGGCGTCAGCACACGCACGCACGCACACACACACACACACTCACACACACTCACACACACTCACACACTCACACACACACACACACACACACACTCACACACCCACACAGAGACAGACACAAGCGTTCACGCACACATGCACACACTCACACCCACACACACAGACAGACACAAGCGTTCACGCACACATGCCTCCAAGGCTTATGAGGGCAGTCTTGCATTCAGTACTAATGTAACTCACAACAAAATCGCCATTTAACTCATGATACACAAAGCTCACCACCTCCTGCACACCACCTCCTGCACACCACCTCCTGCACACCACCTCCTGCACACCACCTCCTACTCACCACCTCCTGCACACCACCTCCTGCACACCACCTCCTACTCACCACTTCCTGCACACCACCTCCTGCACACTGGGAATAAAATCATGCACATGAGGCCATCATTTTATTGAACTCACTGAGACCAAGCCGGACACATCTGAGAGTTGTGCAATAACGATGGGAGCTCATACTATCGTAAACATTACATCAATGTCGGTACTGAATACACTCTTCGTAGCGTTCAGCAGGCAATTAATATAGTTTTTTTTCTTTGGTAAGAGAACCCGTCGTTAATGCGCAAGGTCTCAATTACTTTTATCCGACGTCTTTCCCAAACATTGTAACGCACTGCACACATGTGTCTAGTAGTACTCATGACTGCTCTTTGGTCAAGGCTACCGTTATACAGTGTCCATAGAATAGTATGGACTGAAGTGTGTTTTCTTGTTAATAGATATCATACTCTATAAACTTAGAATAACACAAACTTTGTTGTATCTTAATTACTTGCTCCCTAAGAAAGTGTCTAAACTTCGGGGAAAAAAAAAATGTGCGTTCAGAAATGCAGTTCAGGTGAACTCCTCAAGAGATCCGGAAGGTTAAAAGTGTCAGGAAGTTCAATGGGTAGAAGGGGTTTATCTTTCTCTTGACATCTTCTGTTGCCTCGGTCTTTGAAAATGGGAGTTTCCTATCGACATTTGACCGTCGTCTCGTAGAAGAGATTTTAAAGAATGAAAGAAATCGTACATAAATTCCTTAACCTCCGGCAATAATGAAACATTTTGAAAGAAGCGGTTGCAAATTCATGAGGATATCAAGATTTCGTGCGACAAACTCACCATGAAGGAAACAAGCAACAAGCCATAGCAACCAAGACAAACTTACAGGGGAAAGTATTCACCTGAAATTCACCTGTCCCAATTAGCTAGCCAGGCAGGACAAACAATTCGGTATTTGCCATGCTCTCAGAGTGAGGCTCGTAAGCATCAATGACTGAATCAAACATTTAAATCAACAAGGGATGTGATTGAAAAACAAAGCTACGAAATAATAAATAAAAAGTGGATTTTTCTTGCCTCTTTTAATCCTATGGCTGGCCTATATTAGCCACGTTGACAACTTTTTAAAAATCTCATTCGGAAAGGTCATTCATCAGATCATATTCAACATTTTTAGTTTTTAGACCATTAACATGAGCCAGTGGAAGTTTGTCCACGACAAAGTCACTTATCAAACATTTCAACTGCGAAATTTCTAGAGATCTAACTTGAATATCCTCCAGTTCGTTTTTGACTTTGTAGCAGGGACATGAGGACGTCAGCAAACATTATTTTACATTTTCTAGTTCTAAGGTGGTTAGTTACGTCTTCAGTGGAACTTGATTGTAATATCATAGAGAAATTTAACACTTCAGCCAAGTAATTTGGTTAACTCTGAAATCTGGATTTAGTCAACTATTTTTGAGTTTGTTCTAGTGATAAATCGCCAGACGTGTATGTGGACAGCGAGCAGAAGAATCAAGATGGCGCCAGAGAGTCATATTGTGCTGTCTCCAGAGCATAATAGACTGTCTCCAGTCTACGAGAGAGCGGCTTGAGCTAAGTTCAGCATAAATTTATATCTGAGTATTATAAAAGAGTTTGCCTATCTTTAAATTCGTTTATGACCGTTTCGAAAGCTTAAAGGTCGTGTTTTTTTCATTTGCTGTAGTTTTAATCTTGAGGCCATACCTTGAGTTCATATAGGTCTATATATATCAAATTAAGTTCGTATCGGTCTTAGCTCTGACTTTGTCAGGACTAACTTTTCGTTTTTAGTGTTTAATGGTATTAAATGGTAGCGTGCATTGATGCTTTATTCCTTATTTCCATTCCACATATATTTCCTCTGAGTATTTCTGGTGAGTGGTTACTCTTCTATATGCCTGTTTGGCCCAATTTATCTCAAGGGGCAAAGTTAATGAGGTATTTTCAGACGGGTCAGTTACACCACGTGATCTAGGGATTGCTAGGCTATTATCATAAATGACGAGTAATCATACATGAGCAGAGTATGTAAACAAACCAACGTGTGAGCAAGATTTCCTAGGTCACATGATGGAGCTGAAAATACCTAATTAAAAAAAGAGAACAGAAAGAAAAGAATTTTATTGACCCCTTCGGGAGATTGGTTTATACTGCCAAAAAATGTTATGCTGCTCTTTCACAATACAAACACATAGAACAAAACAGTACACATCGTGGATGTAAATACATGATATTACAAATGAAATACATAACAAAATCACTCCTAGTCTTCCATGACGCAGAGGCCTGGTCCCCTGCTCCCTTCCCCCCAACCCCCCCCCCCNAAAAAAACAACCAAAACAACAACACATCTTTAAAGCCAGGTAATCATTATACCTGATTTGAGTAGGGAAAAAGGAGTGAAATGTCTTTTCCAAGAACACCCCAACATAACCTATCCAGCCGACAAACTGAACACAAAGCTTAGTTTTATATTAGACATATCTTCAATTTATTTCTTCAATTTCTGAGTACAATTCACAAATCACACACCTGGGCTACCATAACGGTCAATACCCCTTCCCTCTCCCTTTAGTTTCCCCCTCCCCCACCGCCCCGCGCCCTAAAATAATATGACTGTGCCAAAAATACCGACAGAAATGAATATTATATTCTGTGCCATTTCATTAGAATCTCCCAGAGTCCTGCAGGGAGTAGGTCGGATTTCCGTCCATCATTAGGTATTCAGTTCACAGGGGTCAGATGACGTGCCGGCTACAGGGCTCCTGAATATTTGATAAGATGTCCATAAGCACGGCATTCCGGTTACATCGAGATCAATACTGGCTACTCGCACGGCGTTTTCTGCCTCAAGGCATGCTCTTGTAAACCTGGTTTGGTTTCTAGGTGACTTATAAATTTATCTTCGCCAGGCATTGGGGGGTCACGTGACACAACTTTAGCAGTGAGGCGAGATGTAGGTCATTTTATTATTCAGGGACGGAAAAAAAAAGGTTGAACTACAAAGGACGGCAATTGTAGATGAGAAGGAAAGGCAAAATTACAACATCAACACCACCACCACCATCACCATCACCACCACCACCACCCCCACCACCACCACCAACAACAACAACAACAACAACAATAGTAATAATAATAACAACGGATCTTGTATCTAGGGTGGTGCCTTTCAAGCGATTTCACAACATTGTAACCACAGCCGGTCTAATCACTCTAGGGCTTTCTCAGCTTCCCGCGGAGCACATGATGCCACTGCCATTTACATGCGCTTAAATCTGGCATGGAGCCACTATCTTCCACTGCCTATAACAAGGTACTCAATTTACAGACAAGTGAACTGAGGAACATGTAAATAAAACGATTACTCAAGGTACCTACAACACGGCCGTGGTTGGGAATCGAACCCACTACCTATTGAGCTTTAATCCAACGGAGTAACAATTCGGCTACAGTGTGTTAATAACAACAGTTATGACAAAAATGAACAGAAGATGATGTAAGTATAATAATTTATTTAATATTGTAATACTCTCATAAACAGGACATGTCCGCGCATACGATCGATATCATAATATGATATTAACATTACCGCTGCAGGCCAGACCAGTCACTAACCTGTTCAGCTGCCAAGGGAACATAGTGCCGTGATGCTGTCGTGTGACAGACATAGATCAGTAGTAGTCAGTCTGACAATATCCATGCTTGTAGCTATAGACTCATTTCACAGTCGGATAGGCTGAGGGAAATGTGACGTGCAGGAACACAGTGTGACACTGCCGTAACAGAGGAATTCTACTCTCTATCAATTCAACCATCCACAGCCTTTAGATAGGAAAATCAGAAATACTCCACGTGGGATTTGTTAGTATGATTTTTTCTCGTCGCTTTGCATGATTGTTGAAGAACAGAACTTTCTTGTGCACTGGATATCATGCTTTTGTTTGGTGTCTCTTTGACATCTGACATTATTTCGTGCTGACTGCAGTCTGACTGAACATTCTGGATTCATTGGATTACATCCTCACAGAAATGAGAAAGACACAAACAAGTTTCCATGTCAGAGATAACTCTGTGTCCGCCAGATATCTTTGATTTTGTTGAGCTTTTTACCCTCTCCCATCGAGGGCTATTTCATGAAACGATAGCATAGGCAGCCTTTACCCTCATATTTCACTTGTACGAAGTTCGGAGAAAGGCAGGATCCAGTCCACCTTTTTCATTGACATAAACAAACCCAGAGTTAGTTCTTCATACTTTGCTCTAATTATTGTGCTCGAACATGTATTGACCTTTTCCGAAAATCTAAAAAAAAAAAAAGAACAACCCAGCTTTCCACGTGACAAAGTAACCAGCTGACGTCTACTTTTGATTTACCTGACACCTCTGTTTTCCCTCTCAGAAACACTTTGTTTATTAACAGTCACAGACACAATTATTCACTCTTTCCAACACCATTCTCAGGTTATAGCGAACACGGGATTGTTTGTCCTAACTGGTTGATTGGGAAAGGTCAGGTGGAATACTGTCAACAGAACAAACTCAGAATTCTGAACAGAATGATGTTAATTTACGCACAGAACTCAATGTATGGAATTGGACACTATAATGAACATATGTTTATATGTAGTCAATTTCTTTCCATTATAAATCAGCAAGACTGAAAAATTATGATGAAAAAGTGGTCTCCTTGTATTCTGGAGTTTTGTTGTTTTAATTAAAATATTATACATATATATATAAAACCATAAATAAATAAGTAAATAAATATATATGTATATGAAGAAAACGTGTAATTATTTCAAACACTTTTCAGAGAAGGAAGCGCATTTCGAAAGAACACTTGAAATAATTTCGCGGGCACAAAACAATGTAAGGATTGATTGCACAGTTTGGTGTTTTGCCTCTAAAAAAATATGGCGTGAAAAATTAAGGAGTTCTGAGAAAAAGAAGTAGATCCAGATCTTCCACTCAGAATGGACTTCAGAGTAGACTTCGCTGATTCAAAGAAAATGAAATCCTCACCCGCGAGAAGGTAAAATTAGTGGCACTTTTTTTGCTCCGGCACTTTCTCCTTTCTTCACAGTGGTAGAACTAGTCTAAAGTAAAACTGTAAAATGGGATTGGGAGATTAATGAAGACATTAATAGTAATAATGAAAATGGTCTATATAAGTTTGAGAATGAAATCAGCGCTCTCTGTATCCTCTAGGAGGCCCCGTGTGCACGTTGCGCACGTAAAAAAATCCCTTGGCAGTTTTAAAATCGTAAAAGAGTAGGGCTAGCGGCCGCTGTCCGGGCAAAATTGATAGGAAAATTCTACTCAAAAACGTTAACAGTAACCATGAGGGCGTAATACAGCCGTAATCGAGCTGACACGCCGTAAAACACAAACTCACTCACTCACTCTAGGAAAGGACCGAATAGGATAAAAAGAAGATGACAGAACGCCCCGAACATTACTAATAGCCTCTTACTAAACACTCCTTCCATATCTAAGGCCCAAGATTTTTTTTTTTTACTCCCCTCTACCATTCCGCCATCCCCACCCCTGTGCTGGCAACTTACGCTCCCGTGCCCTCCCTCAACCTGAGATGTTTGAGATCAGAGGACAGGTCGTGAGTAAAACGCTGAGACCGACACAGGTGGAGGAAATTTATGGTCCTAGAATAACCTTCTCTCTGTTGACACTGATTGTCATGATAGCGGCCGGATATGGCCACGGGAAAGAGAGCGATTGAAAGAAAAAATACAAACGTCACTTTACTGACCTCGTAGAGAAGTTTTGTTACAGTGATCTACAGAGTTCTCTTTTAAAACTACAAACGTCACTTTCTGACCTCGCAGAGAAGTTTTGTTACAGTGATCTACATAGTTCTCTTTTAAAACTACAAACTTCACTTTCTGACCTCGTAGAGATGTTTTGTTACAGTGATCTACATGATTCTCTTTTAAACTTACAAGCGTTACCTTACTGACCTCCCAGTGTTGTACTGATCTACATGTTTCTCTTTTTGAAAATTACAGACATCACCTTATTGATCTCACAGAGCAATTTTGCTACGTTGGTCTTAGTAACTTTTTTATTTAAATAGAAACGTCACTTTAATATCCTCGAATAGAAATTTTGTTACAATGGCCTATACAGTTTTCTATAAGAAAATACAATCTTCATCCCAGTGACTTTGTAGAGCAATATTTTGTTTCGTTCCTCTACATATTTTCAGTGTTTATTTGTTTAGTTGTTGTTTTAAAATACAAACGTCACTTTACTGACGTCGTAGAAAGATTTTGCCACACTGGTCTACACTGCTTTCTTTTTAGTCATATTCCTCTCGGTCCCATCAGAAATTGTACACATAGACCTGAAATATTTCTTTCTACACATTGATCTTAGCTCCGATGTCCATGTAGGGAAATTGTTGTGTAGATTGTGAGGAAGTCTGCGGATAGGGGACCATTCTAGGGAAGTGTTAATACCATTAAATGACCAACCAACCGATAGACTGTTTGAAAACGGATATCATACATTTACTGCCGGAGTCTTGGTCTAATCATATTCCTTACGATCGTTTTAATAAAATCTTGCACTTTGGAGCAGACTAACAAATAACATTGTCAAACTGTATAAAGTTCTTGTTTTGTCTTATGCTTTGGATCCAGGTCCGGTCGGACTGGACCGATTGTTTCGCCAAGGACTCTCATAGGAAGACAGTTCAGATAATCGCAAAATGGTTTAACAAGTTTAACACGTTTAGCAAGTTTAACACGTTTAACCAGGTAACAGGTTTACCACGTTTACCACGTTTAACAAGTTTAAAACCTTTAACAAGGTTAACAAGTTTAACACGTTTAATAAGTTTAACACGTTTACCACGTTTAACATGTTAACAAATGGATTGATCATGCAGTCACGAAGTCACTCACATATTTCATGTTTTATTTTTTTTAAAAAAACTTCTTATGTCTACACGGTGCGATTTATCGGTAGCTTCTAAATTTTGCTGTGGACCGTTTAAATCATGACTGCTATCACTTCCAACTACAGTTGTGTGATAAAACTTTGCCAGTGACCTTGTGACTCATAAACTGAAGACTGTCAAGTCTGAAATTTGTGTGTTCGACTCTGAGGGTGGGCGGATTAGATTATAATGTCCGTGGAAAAGACACTTCACTCTCCTTTCCTCACTGGACTCAGGTGTAAATTATATCTGGCTTTAGAGCTGGGGGAAGCAGGAAGTTACATCGCCGAGACCAACAGTGACTTTGTTATGTGTTTCATTTGTAATAATAATGTACATGTATGATTTAGACTGTTTTATGTGTTTGTAATATGAATGAGATGTATAATATTGTGTGGCATTTTACACCAACTTCCACACCTGATAAATGAAAGTCCTATTTTCATTTTTGTCATTTCCATTGTATCTGAAAAGATGTAACAAATCCTATCTTTTAATCAATGGATCTGCTCCCGCTCGCGAAATTTATTATTTGAGATCTATGAAAATCAGTCGTCTGGATTACGAATATTAGAAGATTTATATTAGCTCCTTTTTCTCGTTATTGTAGGAGTAAAACGAACACCCAGAAATTAGTTGTTTGTTTTTTTTTTCCAAATTTGCCTTCTATTCCCTGGACAAACTTTAACACCAGTCAGAGCCCTCTCTTGAAAGATAACAATCAGAAACAGTCATCTTAACATGGGCATATATATCTATATCTATATCTATATCTATATCTATATCTATATACATCTATATGAGCTTCCACCATCCTTCCTGTTATGGTACTCGGGAATGGCCTGTCTTTATGAACCTAGTTATTTGTTAAATATCCACTGATTCACCTATCTCTAGCCTTTAATTCCCCTCCCAACCTCCCCCCCCCTCCTTGTGCTGTGTTGTTTTGGTCAGGCCGAAGAGAACTTTGTTCTTAGAATGACAACAGATTTTTTTTCCCGGTATTGATTCTTAATTACTGGAAAATCTGATCGAATCAGAGAATAAATATTGAAAAAAAAATAATTCTATGAGTGATCCCTAGGGAGGGATAATTGTTTCCTCCCACAGTGATGTATTATCGATAATCATGCTATGTTAACACTGATTGTGAGTGTTCAGCTGCGTGAAGGCGGAGACAGACAGAGAGTGGTGAACGTGAATGCAATGTTGCCACTATGGTCACGTGCTTTTCCCCTAGAGCGAGAATGATTTTTTTTTTCACTACATTTCCCTACGCACGTTGTTGAACTAAAGTTCTGCCGTTAAAATAAAGAACCTAGTATCTACCATTTTCATGTTTTGCTACAAATGACAAAAAACTGTTTCTTTTAATAACTGTTGATAGAATAGTCGCATGATTACCATTTTTACTATAGACGCCTTTAAAAATGAGGTATCGATGCCAAACTAAGATTATCAGACGCAAAATTTTCCAACGATTTTAACGATATAAAAATGTCCATTTGACCCAGATACGTAGATACTAGGTTCTTCATTTTAACGGCAGAGTTAGTGAGAAAAAGTCTTAAAATTTTGCTCTTAAAAACAATAGAACATTTTTTAATTTTTCCGCTTTATCCTTCCTTTCACGGTTTTCCCCAACAGTTCAGGTAAAACGATTTTCCTCTGCGTAAGAGAAAATGGCTTTTCATAAGGACATTTGACCTTACGTTATGGAAAAATTCTGACTAGTGGCAACATTAAGTGAATGGGACATGAAAGAGAAAGTGGGAAAAGAATGAAAATGACAAGGAAAATAAAAACATGGAGGGAAATTTGTCAGTTTACGAGACGAGACTTGAGATTTGCGTGGGAAACTCTCGAATAGCAATCTCAAGACTACGGGAAATGATTTCTTTCATACAAGAGAAAAAAGACGTTGCAGAAGATGAAAGTGAAACTATTGATCAATTGATTTTTTTCTTTTTCTTTTGGTTTAGATTCCAAACACCAAATTAGGTCGAACGGGGAGTATAGTCTACATGGGATTTAGAAAAGCCAGAGAACAACGGCAAGAAGGGTAGACTCCCACTCTATGCATCTGTATGGGATAGCATGGATGGATGGAAAGATGGATGTATGGATGGATGGATGGATGGATGGATGGATGGATGGATGGATGGATGGGATAGATGGATGGGTAGGTGGATGGATGGATGGATGGATGGATGGATGGATGGATGGATGGATGGATGGATGGACGACTTTAGAGTATCATAGTGAGCAGAATCCGAACACTAGTGAGACGGAGATAATTGAGAATTTGCGCGTTAACGATGGGATCTCATACCTCCATAATAATTACATTTACTTTGCATGTTAAACGCTACCGAAGACGCATTCAGCACCGACACCCTTATGTCATTCTTACGATGGTACGAGAGCTCACCGTGAATGCGCAGTCTCTCAAAAATCTTTCTGTGAAATTGTTGTATAGTTTCATTTTCGACCGAAGAGACTTTCGTATCTTTCCACCTCCATCTTTCCATACGAGCTCTCTGTTCCTCTCTCCCGTCTTTTCAAGCGGCCTCCTCACCAATAAACACACGCATAAGATCAGGCATACTCCAACTGTCATACCAAAATATTCATCAAAGGTGGTAGCTTCCACAGACTTTGTTTAATCGCAACTTCTTGCTAATGTGACAGATGTTGAACTTAGAATGCGTTGCGATTATACAGTTATTCCTATAAAACTATGACAGTATTTGTCATTAAAAAAAATGTTGCAGTGAAGAGGGAGTTGCGATAAAGCGGACTATTATTATGCAAAGTTGATTATGTTTAGCGAATGGACCATTGAATGATGGGTAGTGGGTAGCCATGCTTTTGCTATTTCTGGAAGGAGGGAGGAGATAACTCTTGGAAATTTCTGATGACCTCCGCTATGACCACAAAAAAAGGTTACCAACCTGTAATGGGATTGGAACCTTTTTTTCCTCTATGGTTTTACATGTATTGGCATTTTGAACTGCCCTCTGAACCAGAAGTTTTAGCTTTCACCCAGACCCATACCAGATTTAAGCTCATTGTGTGTCCCAAATTTTACGATTGATTCAACCCTAGCAAGTCCTTTAAAATTTTGAGCTTGGTTGCTATTTGTAAACAGAGCCTACATTTTTCACTGGTTAACGCCAAACCCCAGCTCTTCCGCCTGAGCACACCCTTGACCCGGCAGTTCCAGCCCAGGGCTAAATAGTGCCAGGCAACAAAAAGTAAAATGAACACACTTTCCCATTAAATCAACATTTGCCCCCAGGAGCCCTTATCACTGGAAGCAGGGCATACCAAAAGATGGAAAAAGAAGGGAGATAAAAGATAACCCCTAAGTAGTAGGACCTAAAAGTCAAATTACAAGTACAGACCTGTACCAAAAACAACAACAACAACAACAACAATAACAAAAACTCTCCAAACCTGCCAGTCAAGATGTTAATGTAATGTGAAATATAAAAAAAAATCACCTACATTCACCGAGATTAGGATCTGTTTGATCGTGCGGCTAACAGTACAACATCTCAGAATGAACCCTATTTACAGTGATCCACACTGTTCCTTCCTCTCCATTATTTTTAAGCTCGGGCCTGTGTCTGTCTCTTATACACATCTTATTTTTANTCTAACTCTGTGATAAATGAGCAGCTGCCGGTCTGTGGTAATCACCGTCCTTGAATCGATCTTTGGTGTAGGAGGAAGATTAGATCGTCTCAGAATGTTGGTTGTGTGTTTCACTAGAGGTTTTCTTTTTGTGTGTGTACGTGTGTTAAAGGTTTTAATGTCCCTTATCTGCACATTTATAACTATACCAGAGACGTGGCTTAGACCCCCGTTAGGCCGCGGAAAAGAGGGTGAACATCTTGACAATTACCAACTTAATAAAATCTGCCTTTATTAGGATTCGAACCGGGCACCTCTAGTGATCTCTCTCTCTCTCTCTCTCTCTCTCTCTCTCTCTCTCTCTCTTTCCCCCCACNCTCTCTCTCTCTCTCTCTCTCTCTCTCTCTCTCTCTCTCTCTCTTATCTGCTAACGAGTTTGTTGTAATTTAATCATGAAAGAAAAAAATGTCCAGTCATTTTCTTGTCATCGTTGTGGTTGGCAATTCGAGTATCCATGNNGCCAAAAAAAAAAACAACAACAACAAAACCACCGGTCTTTCTTTAGAGTATTCAATCCTTGTAGGTTGAGTTCTATGATGTCACCATGGTTTTTTGTTTTTTTTTTCAAAGATTGGAGTAGGAAGTAGGGAATGGGGAGGGGGAGTGGCAGATGGACACACAGTGGACAAGAAAAATTAGCAACAAACTGAATGTTAAGACAGGACTGCAGACAGATCGGGAAGATCCATCTGCATCCAGAAAAGATACAACTAAGTAAATATTTAAGCATAAAAGGCTTGGGAATATTTTAGGCAAAATAATATTTTATAAACTCATTAAGGTAAAAGTACTCGTTTCCTTAGCCTTTATAAGGACTTGCATGGAGGGATTGTCAAAAAAAAACAACAACTCACAAGCAAAGGCTCATTTATTTTCGTTAACAGTCTTACGTAAACTATTTCACTTATCACAGTCAGCATCTTCAAGTTGGAGGGGAATGAATGTATTATAATGGAGATTGGGCACTGATCTAATTCAGTTCTGCGAGGGCAGGGACAAAGGTACGTATCCACCTAGGTACGCCTTCAGCAATGGATACGTTAGGTGACTTAGTGTACGAGTATGGTGTACGTTCTGTATTTCTTATCTCTTGAAACCAGTACATGTTCATCTGCGTAGCTGGAATTCGCTAGGGGCTCTCTGGTTGAAAACAAACAGCCACTCAGGATAGGGTATCCAACAGATTACTTTCTTTTCATTTTTTTTTTGTTTTGTTCTATCGTGTTGTGTTTGGCGATACTGAAAGCGAACCCGGCGTTTTTTGTTAAATTATTAATTTAGTTGCAGCGCAAGTGACAATTCCAGCGATATGCCAAGGCATTTGATATGACTATTGAAAATAAGCGAATGAAAAGTAATCTTTTTCGGCATCCCCTCATGAATACTGTCATAGACTGGTGTATCTAGTGGTATCATATGTGGAAAATTCAAATATTTGTGTCTTGTGTCTTCCTCAGGGCAATTTCTTCTCCGGTCTTGACGACGGTTTCCTGGCCCGGGCGGAGGCTATGGGGGTCATGGATATCTCCAAACCTTCGGGCGGTCACCAGCTGATGAAACCGGAAGGGCTCTACGGCCACACCCCTGACTTCACGGGCCACAATGGCGGACCACCACGTCACCAGATGCCTATGCACCCTCACCCGCACCACCATCCTCACCCCCACCCCCATCACGGGTTCGGGCCCACAGAGTCCATGTTTGACCAGCTCACGGGCTCTCCCAACGGCCCGCCGGGCATGCCCTTAGGCCCTGTCGCCTCCATGTCGGATCATCACAACAACGTGATGGCTTCAGGCGCGCCGTCGCATCCCCAGCATCACCAGATGTATCCGCCTATGTACTCACACCCTTCTTCCGTGGTGAACACCCACCCGGGCCTTCCGCCCCACCCGGGCAACATGCACCACCAGGGCGTCCACGAATCCGACTGCGACCCACGAGAACTCGAGATGTTTGCCGAGAGATTCAAACAGCGGCGTATCAAACTTGGGGTCACCCAGGCCGACGTCGGCGCCGCCTTGGCTAACTTGAAAATCCCGGGAGTCGGGTGCCTTAGCCAGAGCACCATCTGTAGATTTGAGTCACTGACTCTCAGCCACAACAACATGATCGCTCTCAAACCAATTCTTCAGACCTGGCTAGAGGACGCGGAGAAACAAGCCCGAGAGAGGAAGGCGGAGTTGGAGAATGGACTAAACGGTGACAAGAAACGAAAGCGAACATCCATCGCGGCGCCAGAGAAGAGGTCGCTAGAGGCTTACTTCGCTGTGCAGCCCAGACCATCTGGCGAAAAAATTGCGCAAATCGCCGAAAAGCTGGACCTGAAGAAAAACGTGGTGAGAGTGTGGTTTTGTAATCAAAGACAGAAGCAGAAGAGGATGAAGTTTTCGGCCATAGCAGCTGGCATGGGCATGGGCCACCACTGACGTCGTCATACATGTATTTGGGACATTTTCCAGTCTGCCACACCGTGAACACCTCTACTGTACACCTCGAATGATTCAACTACTTTTTATCTAGTCTGATCTTTGTCTGCATCTGTGCCAGACACTGGCTGAGGCCTAGTGAAATCCCAAGACGGATTCTGAAGGACTTCCTCCATCTCTTCCTATGAGCCGGAGTAAACAAGGGCAACAAACAGTCAGATATTGTCGAATGGATTCTTGTGTTGTTCCCTGTGTTGTGTTCCAGGACAGCCAGGTGTGCTGTTCCACTGATTTACTCTGCACTAACCTGTGTATATTATGTCTCAAGCTTTAGCTCACATACACCATGACAACAGGCGCCATTTCCCAAAGGGAAAACCGTGGAAGCTAATATCTATTCCATGACCTATCGTTTCATGGATTATTCCATGACCTATTGTTCCACGGATGTATTCCATGACCTACCCTTCCACGGATTTATCTTACGAGCTGTCCTTTCAAGATTGCTTCTTGTGACATTCCCAGTGGAAGATGTGAACTGAACTGTATAATATCTGCCGTATTACTTCTAAAGGTTGAATAAAAGTGCCCGCAATTCCATACACTATAAAAGTATAGGAGGAAGATGCCAGGCTACATGCCATACTGATTAACATAAGTCTGCCCAATTTTTTTTTTATTTTTGACCAGACGATTAACGATTAAAGGCCCTCCCTGAGTATAAATGGAGAGGAGATGAAAGGCGTGATGGGTTACTTCATTAATTTGAAATCAGGCTCATCTTTCGCACCGCAACGTCATTTCTCTTAATTGTTACAAGTAAAACATTTAATGCTGTATAGAGCAACTATATTTAGTGTCGCTAGTTTATTGTCCCCCCGAATGTTATCGTAACGAAAATTGATATATAAAAAAAAAAACGTCTGGTATTTGAAATATGGAAGCAAAGTTATCTTAGTTCAGGGGTGTCCACGTCTGTTTTGTAGACAGACCTTTGACTTCTAGAGGTGATGATCGATTGGCACAAGTTTAAATAGATTCGTGAAGAAGGCCTACGGTGTGATGTCACTTTAATTCAACCTACATACATCGGTATCATTCACCAAAAAAAAAAAGTTGCATGCCTATGTCTTGACAATGATGTAGAAGACATGCAACATTTTTCGTGACTGACTGGTACCGTTTCTTTAAATGTGATTATTAGGGCAAATATTTATAGTTACTGGCAAGCTTTTGTGCAATATGTGGTTTATACTTTCTACAAACTTTATTTCATGAGCGATTTGTTTTTATATGAAATAGCCATTCCCAGTGTGCAATGCTTAGCTTGTTTGTTTGTTTATTTGTTTGTTTGTTTGTTTGTGTATGGAAACTTTCATTTTGATCCGGGTTTTATATATTGTAGCTCTATGTTCTATTATTCTTGTTACGAAATAGTGGAAGTCCCATCTTTACCATGGCCGGTTAAAGTTTTCCGTCTCTTCCCTCCCCACCCCTCCCCTCTCTTCCCCCACTTCATATCCATCCTACCAGCTTCTAGATGTTCAAAAACTATACTCGTACGATTGGTTTACAATTGGGTCCCCACCCACCACCCCCATTCCCTTTTTCCCTCTCACCCCACTGCAAAAGCTGTCTCACTTATGAGAGCTGCCAACAACATTCAGTATTTGTACTTGATATCATGACTGAGACAGAAAGTGTACAGGTCTCTTAGGAACTTTTCAAAAAAAGTGATCGTGACCAGACATAGAGAGCTAAGTTTTTGCACGGGACAGTATTCTGGCAAATTTCGTGGATAATATATCAGTACAGTTCCGCTTAGAGCTTGGTTTAGCGTTAGAGACCGGGTTAGGAATAGAGTTAAGGTAGCAAAAGCGCGTGACTTGGAACAGTCCCTAGACAATGTCATTGTTTTACATCCCACACAAAAGAATGATGCGTTTTGTGATTGGTCAAAACTCAACGCGTCATGGGACATTACCTAGCAACCCGGATCCATCAGTTCACTCATCGGGTTTTCCCCATGGTCTGTGGAGAACTAACGTTGAGGGCTGGATGTCTTAACAGAATGTATTTAACAAGATAACAAGACTCTGTTGTCCTTGATACAAAACCATCGACCTACTACCGCCAGCGGCCTAGTTCTACTTAAGATTGTACATATTATGCAAGTTTTCTTGGTTGAAGATCATCACTGTGTTTAAAGTGTATTATACACCAAGTTGTTTGATTGTAAACCTACATTTCATGTGAAGACACGAGGCAAAGGTTTCTAAGGTTGGTGTGTCGGTATGTGCTGTTTATTTTATTGGGGGCACCGCGTAATAGCGTCAGTCACACCTGGTTGCACAATTCCACCTTGTCACAGCGCCATTCGCCGACAATTGTTCAAGGCATGCCCCATCAGGATGGAAAAGCGCGTAAAAAAGCGTCACTCGGACAAAATACATTCCTCCAAACAATAGCACTGAATATGCTTTTTTTTCGGTCATATCAGATGTGATTCATTTTGTGCAATACATTATCTTCATTTAGCCTTCCAGTATGTGGGTTGAAATATTTATATTTAATGCAGGGACACGTACATTTCAACAAAGTGATGATTCAAAACTATTGGAAATGTTTTCTATGCACCTAATTTTGAACAATGTTCCTCTGTCAGCTCTTTGCAGAATACCAAGCAGTAGATATCTTCGAAAATATCCAGAAACTCCTAAAGGTCACGCTGTCTAAAACACGACCAAAGATGAAGCAGCGCTGATACGCGGTCCTTCTTGTACTACAGTAGAACGACACTCAGAACTCTCACCGTTTGATGTTTTGGAACAAAAGAAAGGCGAGTGGCGCTGTGACGCGGTGCAGCCACTTTGTTAACTGTGAGGATTGACACATTCATCTCTGCTAGGAACTTGAACTTCCAACGGGCCAAAGTGGGAGCTGAGCTTTGATGTTCCTTGTGTTTATGTTACAATTTACCCACTCATTTCTCATCCAACTAGTCAGCCTGCTTATTCATCTATATTTCTACATCCAACCACACAACCACCCTGTCAGTCTATTTACTCAGTTATCTACGTGGCTGCGTACCCATCAAACCACCCACCCATCTATCTACCTAGCCGGCGATCAACCAACCAACCTGTCTCTCAGTCCTTTACCTAAACATCCACCCACTTTGTCCCCTTAGCTATTAAGTTATTCTACTTATCTTCTTATCTTTCTACCCACCTAACTACCTACCCACCTACCTACCCACCTACTTACCTACCTACCTACCTACCTACCTACCTCCCTCGCTACCTACTTACCTACCTACCTACCTATCTACCCATCTATATACCCACATGCACAGTATCTACCTACTACCTACCCACCTATCCAGCTACCTACCTACCATTCCACCTACCTACCCACCCATCTATATACTCACAGTACTTCTCACCTACCTATGCACAAATATATATATATATATATATATATATATATATATATATATATATATATATACATATATATACAGTACCTAACTCCTACCTACCTACCTACCTACCTATCTACCTACCTACCTACTTACCTACCTTTTTATATACCTACCTACCAACCTGCTACCTAAATGCCTACCTATCTAAATGCCTACCTACATACCTACCTACCCACCTACCCACTACCTACCTGCCTGCCTATCTGCCCACCCACACACTCACCCTCTTACCTACCTACCTATTTATCCACTTACCTGTTTATACAAAACAAAACCATCAGCCCACATACAGTGTAAATGCTTGATCTTGTTGTGAGAGACACGTTTTCCACAAGACAACAGTACTGGTTCTGTTCTGCACTTGATATTTCATTCCTGTTTGTGTTGTTGTTGTTGTTGTTTTTTTTCTCCCAACTGTTTTCGTTCTCTGCTGAGAAAAGCCTTGTTTTATATAATGAAGTGAAATGCACGATTTTATGTACAGTTGTAAAATATTTCTATTTCACGAGTTCTTGGTTAACTAAAACTGGTCATGTGCACATTTCAATACGAGCCACTTAGGTGGGTATAGAATGTGTGTGTTAAGTGAATTGTAAAATGCTGGTCTGTCTCGCTGTCAACACAGCACTGTTTGATTAGATACTAGCACACAAGCCCTGCTTATGCACGTGTACATTCATTCATTCATTCATTCATTCATTCATTCATTCATTCATTCATTTTCTTGTTCTTTTCTTCTTTCTCCCCCTCTTTCCTACATTCCCAAGACTTTTTGGCGATGTTCGTATGAGCAGTTTTTTGACATTTGGTGCAGCTTTACTTTTGATAAGAAAAAAAAAAGAAAGTAATACTAGACAGGATGTTGATGTCTATAATTTTCAGCAGATACTCTCTGTCTTGTTGTGTGTTTACTCATCTGTCATTAATATCTTTGTTTATTTATTTGTTTGTTTACTAATTTGTCTCACAGACGCAGCAATTTTGCATATACTAAGTTTACATTGTGGCACATTCCTATGTTCCAAATAGTTTATTTACCCAGTCTACATTTTACATTGATTGATATATTTGTGTACAACAAAGTGATTTCAGTGTATGGATCCATTCCTGTATAGTTTTAAACGAAAGATCTCACAATTTTACATTTTTAAAAAAAATATATAGACGTCAAATATTATATCCCATTCCACCTCTTCACAAAATTCCTTCGAAATAACTTGAAAAATTCTTCACATTGGGGATATTCAAAGTCTCTGCAACTCATTTAAAAGATAACTGTGGATGTATATATAATGAATGCATTAGTTAACGCACTGCACTGACCTCAGGACACTCTCAAAACATTAATAATGTTCATTGGAATTAACGCAACATGTTCATTAACGCTGGGATTATGCTTGCGGCTACTGATTCCGGTAATATACACGAATATATTCAGAAACTGGATATTTTACTTACTAGAGTCTACACATGTGACAATGTTCATGAGTGGTATCGATACTCTCTGTACAAACAGAGACTTTGCATTAAAAAGTGTCTAGTCATATACCTGTATCTCCATTTTGTATATCAATTCGTTTAGCACTTTATTTATTTCATGAATCGAGACATTCTTACCATAGCGCTGCAATCTTTGTTATTTTTTTCTAGCTGAAGGTGTTCCTGTCTGTGCTATTGTAGACATTCTTGTCTACTTTATACATTCGGATGTCAACAAAATGGATGTATTATTATCCCCTGCACCGAGGTCTATCATTCACTGCAACTATTTTACGACAGCACAGAATCTTTGTGTATCATTTAATGTGAAATGTCGTTGGTTTATATGAAATGTTCTTGATGTATTTTTCATTATATGATAACAGGTGAACAAAGTGGCCTGGAAAAAAAAATGAACCTTATGATGTTTCAAGGTTTCCAACGAAGCTTGTTACAGGCCATTCCACGGAAATGCCACGCAAAAGCCTAGACACTAATAGATTCAGTTAGTGAATAGACCATAATGACCTGAATAACCGTTGGTGTTTTGGGGTTGTTTTTTTTTTTGGGAGGGAGGGGGGGTGTCTAGACTATTGCACGTAAAAGTATTGGGGCATTCCACATAAAATTATTTCATTCTTGTTATCTGTTATAATAAACTTCATTTAGTTTTTATCATTTTCAGCCATATACCTCTAACAATATTCGAAATCGTTCCAAAACAACAACAGCAAACCTTGTGCAAAGGGATCTGTCGTGTTCCAGGATCTGTCGTGTTCCAAGGGATCTGTCGTGTTCCAAGGGATCTGTCGTGTTCCAGGATCTGTCGTGTTCCAAGGGATCTGTCGTGTTCCAGGGGATCTGTCGTGTTCCATGATGTTGTCCAGAGAAAGTCATCTAAATGTTTTTGAATTAAAAATAGTAAAACCTCGCGATATCCAACAGCAGGAGACCGACTTGGACACTGGAGACTCTAAGATTCATCTAGCACAGAGAAAAGGCTAGTTCTCGTCACTGTATTTGTTTGATGGACTAACTAACCCCAGCCGAAGTTTAGACCGAAGCTTAACAAGTTTAACAAGTTTATTAATGCTTAAGTACAAACACACCAAAAAAAAAAGTACAATAAAGCGATGAATATGAGGACCCCAACTTACAATTGACGACATTTTATGATAGAAAGGACACTCACTGTTCGGCTGAAGTCAATCCATCAAACAAAAACACTGGTGAGAATCTCTATCTCACCCAAAAACATACAAAAGAAAGCACTGGTTTTTTTTTATCAAAGACCTAGATTTAGTCAGCGCCTCACATTTTTTTAAATACTGGATGTCAGCTGTACTGCCAGTGAAAACTTGGGCGCCCGGTGACTCTATGAGTATAAACACTATGTACAGTTAGCTCCTAAATGCATCACACTTGAATGTATAAAAATCGGTTATTCCCAATGGCTAGATACTTTATCGCGGCGAATAGTTATAATCTATTGCCTGTTGGTGCGTATTCAGTGAAAACACCTTGGGTGTGGATGATCTCCTTTGACAACTTGAAAGTAGTGCGTTTAGGTGACGTAATTTTTGTGAATATGTGAATCCTGTTCGGTATCTGATATCTTAGTTAAGTCAACACATCTGACAATAAAAAAAAAATATCTTGCTGAGATGGGAAATAGAGTTAGGCATCGAAGCTTTGTAACGAGATAGGGGGCAATTCCTGATCGTGGGGTCCTACGGTTATTATTGTATCTTCAAAGTGTGGAGGAGATTTACTGTATTGATGTACCATGCATGTGATAAAATTTTAGTTATACTTCAGTGGTTTTTACTGTTTTTAAATATGCTTTTTTTTTAAGCTTGTACATATATACAAGATAACAATGCAGAATAGTAAATGGCAAGAGAGAGAGAGAGAGAGAGAGAGAGAGAGAGAGAGAGAGAGAGAGAGAGAGAGAGAATGAGAACGTGAAAATTTAAATATTTGAGAGAGTGCGGGTGCGAGAGAGACAGGCAAAGAGAGGGAGAAAGAGAGAGAGAGAGAAAGAGAGAGAGAGAAAGAAAGAGAGAGAGAGAGAAATCTGGACATTGCATTTAGCCGTGTGCACCTTAGTGCTTCTAATCTATGTTTCTATGTCCGCTACTCTCACTTGGATCAATATTTATATTATTATCTTTCATCATAATTCCCAGTCACATGTCTGACAGTAAAATCCAAGCGGAAAAAGAAAAAAAAAACATCTTTGTTGTGTCTTTTTCTTTGATCATGTCGTTCAAAGTGAGAAGTCTACATAATTATATTATATAAGGTTGAGGTTGACGTTGAACATCGTATGTCATATGAACGAAGTTTTGAGACATACGTGATCTTGTGCTGACCTCCTATTGGCTAGAAAAGACCTAGTTTCTCAGAGAATTGATACGTCATTCTTAATGTTTTGATCTTACTCATGAATTGGCCACCTGTCATCAAAACTGAGGGTTACTTAGGCACACGACATGTTATCTTTATCACCAATCAGCGTGCGTGAAGTTAACTACATATCAACTCGTCGGCTTTGTTTACGAAATTTGCCAGTCTTCTTGGGTTGAAATCCTGTTTTTAACCATCAGCTTAGGCCCTGAGAGATGATACTGTCCTTAAATCATGCAATATCTTAACTTAATAATCACATGGGTTGCCTGATACTGGCGCTGTGTCCTGACAACTGACTTTCTAAATACATAACACCCACTGACCGACCGACGAACGACAGGCAGACAAACAGACCGACATATATACAGACAGACAGACAGAAAAACAAACACAAATAAACATGGATGGAAAGATAATTTCTGTGAAAGGGTCAAATATAACCTAGTAGACTTATGCTTTGACAAAAAAATATACTAGATCATTGCAACGCACAACTAGCGTTGTGTGTGTGTGTGTGTGTGTGTGTGTGTGTGTGTGTGTGTGTGTGTGTGTGTGTGTGTGTGTGTGTGTGTGTGTGTGTGTGTGTGTGTGTGTTAAAATCCATTGATCTAAGTTTTGAAATGCAGTCTCTCCAGTTGGTTGGTGAGTGACCCTTTTGTAAGTTCTTAGTGTGTCAGAGTGACTTGCAAGTTTTTGCCAGGAACTGGTGTGTTTGTTGAATGGCGATACTGTGAAACCCAGGCAGGCCAGATCTCTCAGTTTCCGACAAGTAAGCTCGCTTACGCAGGCGTCCCGTTTAACCGGAAGTGGACTCACCTGTCATAAAGCGACTTACATGTAGATTACATATATAATAAATTGTTTAATTTCAAACCACCGTGACCATTTGGTGACGAGCGAATTTTATTATATTATTGTTATTATTATTATTATTATTATTAAACATTGTTAGTGTTTCTCTCATTCATGTGTCGGTAGGGCTGTTGTTGTGACGAAGCTCGCTCCAGTATCTCTTGTCTGAGCTAAACATGGAAATTTCAACGTCCATAGATGAACTTGCCTGACTTCCCTTCTCTTAGGCAAGATTTAAAATTGACCCCTCCCCACCCATTGCCGTCCCGGTTTTGTTTTTGGCGGTTGAGGGCAGCGGTACGTGCTGAGCATTGCACGTTCATTTTCAGGATGAAAGGTATCGAGTAACTGAGACAATTATGGAAGTTTCCTGCTCCTTATACCCCTACCTCATTACGACACCCCCCTCCTACTCCCGTCCGTCAATATCGTCACGCCCATGCTATCACGGAGACAGATCAAAACTGAAGCAAGCAAACTTGACTAGAGAGAAATAAAATTGGGGAATGACCTAATTTCAAAGAACTGAACGACCACTGAGCTGTCATGGAAATTAGAATGAGCATCGAGTTCATGTTGGTAACAGAAACGAGGCTATCCCGTGGTCCAGCTGAACAGATGTCCGCCGAAGGGGGCGTGGCGACGGAGATCGAGGCTGACGGCTAATTGTCGGGTCGCAGAGATCCAGTGTCGCAGGGATGTTGCCTTTATTGACTTGGTTTGAGGAGAAGTGTCTTTAATTAAGGCTGAATTATTGCACGGGACAAGGCCGTTTAAATTGGCCGCCGTCGCCGCCCCTGTATGACTGAGATTGGCGAAACAGACGCTGATATTTGCTACACCGTCCAACAACTCGTGTATAGAGGCTGGGGATAATATTCTATAGAAGAGTCACTCATGCCGAATCGTTAAGTCTGATCCAAGCATATAAGTTTGTTTGCGCGCCGAACACTCTGTTAACACAGTTAACAAGAATACAAGAATACAAGAATCTTTATTGCTCAAGTTATATATAACATATGAGCATCCATAATATTTACAAACTAACAACACGGGTTGATACTGGAAAGGCAGAGGGCTAATTTTAAAAAGTCTTCTGAAATATCGTTCACTGTCAGCGCGTATCAGCTGCTCTGTCTGGATACGCGCTTAGCACAGAGTCACAGTGGGTTTCCCCATAACAGCACTGGAAACATGCCAAGTTCTCCTCTTGCCTATGTAGAGCTACATTCTCCAGCACGATGTAGGGCGTAATATAGCCGTAATCGTGCTGACACGCCGTAAAACACAAACTCACTCACTCACTCCAGCACCATGTCACGTGATGGAAGTGACGAACGGGTTATGAATAGAATCACGGCTGGAGTAATGCTAGAAGTGACCTGGGGCTTGGGGGGTGNTGGGGGGAGGAGGAGGAGGAGGAGGAAGGGGGATTAAGTACTCCCTGATTAGTCCAACCGTAATTTTGTCTTTGTTCTATCCGAGGCCAAGAGGTCGTCCTCAGTGGGGTTTGATTTTTATTCATGTTGTCTGTACTGGAGAGGAAACAAAAGGTAGAACAGCGTTAACGTGTTTTCTGGTTATAAGAAACACGTGAACACAACAATAACAACAACAACAACAACAAAAACAACAACAACAGCAAGAGGAACAAAAACAATAACAACAACAGCAACAAAAACAAATACAACAACAACAACGAAGCTACGACGACAACAGAACAGCAGCTTTACAAGAAGTAAGAATTATCTTTGATATCTGAGACGTGAATTACAGCCATTAAAGGCCAGGCCAGCCAGGAATGTAAAAGTGAAGGAATCCCACAATGCACTTTCACTACTTTGATTTCAGTCGCTTCACATTGAAGTCCTATTTTTTCCCAATTTCATACATAAAACATGACGAACTGCCATTGCATAGAAACTTCGCAGATCGCTACTTTACTGCCCCTCTGAATGTCAGGGCAAAGCAAAATGATATAAAATGTCTAGTATTTGAAATATTCCACCAAAGGCATTGAGTCGAGGTAGTATTCACAGTCAGTTGTAAGAGAGTTTTTGCTTGCCGACGGTAACGATTGGATGACGCAGCTTCAAAAACTCATCTTTGACCCAAAACGTGACAGTGAATGTATTTTCCCTGTCAGGGAGCCTAGATATTCAAATAATTTCATTGTGCCATCTTGGATACATGAAGGAATTTAACTTGGGACAGAGCCAGCGCTGCGGGGAGGCGACTGCTATCAATGACCATCTCCAGGGTGAGGGGCTGCAGTATGATGAACGAGGAACGGCTTGGTTCAAACTTTAGAGGGTGGATCAAGGATCAGGCAGGTCGTCGACTGTAAGGAGAGGATGGGAGGATGTGGACTAACTCGGCGGGTCCGGTTTGCCTTCATTATTATGCTGCTCTGTCTACTGGGATAGACGGGACACGCACTTGGAGCTGTCTAACATACCACGGTACTATAATATCGATTCCGAAACGAAGAAATCAAGTAACAATGTCGTAGAAGCGCTTAACACCACTCAGTTCAAGTTTTTCTTTAATGATACAAGCATAGTTGTGTATACACATTAAGTTTAGGGAACAACATCAAAATCTTTATCTTGAAGCTAAGTCAAGTTGCTACCAACAACAACAACAACAACAATAACAAAATCTTATATTCTTTGGTTACAGTGAATAACATGCCAGCCTGCGCATTAGCAAACCTTGTTCATGAAGAGTGTTTATAATCTTGGTTTATCTTTATCAGTTAAATCCAAATACATGCGAACAGTATGAGCTTCCTTTATCGTCCACCCAAGTCAAGACAATTGATCGCTTCATCCGAGCCCTCAATACCACTGTGAGTTTCTATCAGCATTGAAGCGGCACTGCATCGTTTCTTGACCTCACTAATCCTTCTTAAGCTCATAAAATCTCGCGGAAATCCTGGGTCCATTTAAACCATCACTTCCTCTTAGACCAGAGTAGAGAAAATAACAGAGTTTTCCCTCTTCAAACAGCAATCAACAGCTGAATATCGCCTTACCCACGTCACGTGGTTTGCAACTGTACGCCAACGTGAAACGTTAGTTGGCCGTTATTGCTAAACGTCTGAGATTAAATCTTTCAAAGCTTCGTTCGTTGTCTCTTAAAAAATCCCGAGCCGTCGTGCGAATCTAAAATTAGTGCCTGCACAAGCTCCATTAGGAGCAGTTTTGGCTGGAGTCTCAGTTCTTTAAAGGGACAGCTAAGATGCTTAGGGGCGACTACTCCGCACAAGGGGGATAATCTCGTTAATCCCCCTGAGGACTGAAAGACAAAGAACGAAAGAAGAACAGAGGAGGCAATCACGGGCGGCGCGCTGACGGAAGGCTCGCTACGGCCCTGTTGAGTCAACTGACACTGGCACAGAGTGATTGTTCAGACTTTAAAACAGACAGGGAACATTTCTCACCAGAACTATTTCACAACAGTCCTTACACCTTCAACATAATATTACTCTTCAGTGACTACCAAATATACAGCATGCATAATCTGTTTCGTTTCGTTAAAAAAATCAGGATAGCATTTTAAATCATGTTTGAAACCATGCAGTCTTTCCCTTTTTTCCCCTTTGCGCCCTTCTACATGAGTTTGTAATACTCTTTTGATTGCTTTCCATATTATTGTGTTTGTTACAATCTGGAAAATAAAAGTTCTGAGTTCTGCAAAAAAAAAAAAAAAGAGTGCCAGGAAATAGCTTCAAAGAAACCTGTGCAATAAAACTATTTGAAATAGAACAGTCTATGCACACCAATTAATAAGGTGACTGAGATATTTAGGAAATGCTAGATCGGTTCAAAACGAGGCTTCAGCATTTTTTTTTTTGATGGATGTAGTTCTAGCAGAGTGAAAGACAGTCTGTGCTTGAAATCCAACCGATGAGAAATATAAAATAACGATGATAAAAACAGAATGGGATTTCAAGTAATTTCAGACTAGACTGCATGCTAAAACGCAGGGTTTTGGCTAAGGACCTTCGTCAGTGAATAAAACTATAAAACCTATATAAACCAATATATACATAATTATAAACAACATGCACGCGTACTTGGCAAAGTGCATATGTGTATGTGTGTGTGTGTGTGTGTGTGTGTGTGTGTGTGTGTGTGTGTGTGTGTGTGAGTGTGTACATATATATATATATGCAATTAAAAAAAAAATTAAAATAAGCGTTTATTGCTCGAAATTTTCTTCTCAGTACGTTACTTTTCCCTTCACTGGGAATCGAGGTTTCTCAGAAAGAGAAAGTGAAAACGACTCTCTCTCTCTCTCTCTCTCTCTGTGTGTGTGTGCGTGTGTGTGTGTGTGTGCGCGTGCGTGCGTGCGTGCGTGCGTGTGTGTGTGTGTGTGTGTGTGTGTGTGTGTGTGTGTGTGTGTGTGTGTGAGTGTGTGTGTGTGTGTGTGTGTGTGTGTGTGTGTGTGTGT
>JAWQUT010000225.1:708080-710580 GCA_033807755.1 Ellobium chinense
CATTTTCCTCAGTCCACCCGTCTGTAAAATGGGTACCTGGCTATAGGCAGTGGAAGATATTGTCAGAATGCTAGTGATCAGCGCCTATAAATGGCAGCGGCACTGTATGCTCCCCAGGGAGTAGAGAAAGTCCTAGAATGATCAGGCCTGCTGGGATAAAAATAGTGTGAAGTCGCATGAGCGGGCATTAGCCTGGATATGAGACTTATAAACCGCATTATTATTATAATATAGCACTTTTTTTCACCTTTCACTGACTTATCATGGTGTCGCGAGCCATAGAACTTACAACACATAGTATTCAGCTCTCCCTTCAAAGTTTGAAACATAGAAATATGCCCCGAAAGTGACTAGAGTTTGGAAACAACACATGAGGCTATCTACGATTTTAGGCCTTTTTACACCCTATAAACCAAATAACCGTATGTACTTGGCAAAAAACCGCACATCAAGAAAGACAAAATGCCCTCTGTTCTAGGTCTACAGAGATAACTGTATCTTTCTAAGCCTTTGAAATTAAAATTCAAGACCTTTTCCCCTCCCAACGGCCAGTTTTTATAGGGACTATTGAACATTGCATACTCATATGACAGTTACTTTTTCTTCATATCTTCGTCAGCAACAGACTTTGTTTAACCGCAACACGGAGTTGTCATTAAGCGGAGTAAGACTTTCGTTGACACACTTTCCTCCTGAAAGGTGAGTACTGTAGTTTTTGGATTTTTTTTATTTTTGGGAAGGGGGGGGGGGGGGGGAGGATTTAATTTTCGCCCGCAGTAGAAAATCGCTTTTCGGTAGGATCTAATTTTCGCGAGCCTCACTAGACAGTTTCCTTTTGTAGTTGTAAGAACAAACTAAATATCCTAGAGTAATCCAAATGAACATATTTTATTCTCAGAATTGAAAAACTTTTAATATCAGTTAAGTCGTTTAAAATGACGTTTGAACCTGCTCAGTGCTATTGAACACTTTGACAAATGGACCTCAGGTGCTTTACAAATGAATTATTGATGCTGATAACGATGATTGTGATGGTGATGCCGATGCTCATTATCATGAGATCCGTTACAGATCGACCGAGCTTTTCACGTGCTTTTGGGCTACACCAGATTTTCATTTAAACTGGTTTGTTTATTTGTTTGCTGGTTTGTTTGTTTATTTGTTTATTTAAGACCTGTCATTTAGTTTGTCTAGGTGGTGAGTAAAATAACTTAACATGCAACTGAAGATCTGTGGCTGTATGCATACTCCTTACGTTAGTTAACTCACTGCGGTAACAACGGGAAACTCCCAAAACATTAGTAGTGGTCGCTATAGTTAACGGAATGCGTCACTTAACGAATGGATTATGCATACGGCCACCGATTACTAACGTTAGAAACAAATGACAAGGGTGATGTGGTTGAAGTAACATGACGGTCTTATGAATATCTCAACCTGCACCGTCATGTCATCATCCAGTGACAACAATATTATGTAGAGAATCAACGTTTTCCGAAGAACGGAACAGAGAAAAGAACCACTGGCAGGAAGGAATTTCCATTGAAACTCACAACTCTAATCTACGAACACTACCCAAACCCTTTCCCTTAATCCTAATCCCACCTCTATGCCTAACCTAATCCCCATCAAGACAGGGACATCAGTCGAGGCGAGATTCCAGCCCTCATGTCCACTGGAACAGAAACATCAGTTGTGAGTCTCATTCAGAATTCCTCCCCACTAGCTGAACACTGTAATTAAATGAATTAAAATTCCACAAAATATGATCTGGACTGATGTACCGGTATAAATGTAGAGCAACATTACAAAAAAAATGTACCCAAACTGTGAACATATAGACGGGCATAGATGGATTTCGAATACATTAAAGTGACTGAATATGAACGACACTTTTTTATTGGTGGGGCCATTTTTACTGACGTGATGATGTCGTAACGGTTTTCTTATCAGTGCCCTAAGTTGCCCGGCTCGACCCTCCATGAAAAAAAAAAAACAACCGAAGAACTTTCAGCAAACTCCAAAACTCATCACTGATTTTTATCCACATGTTTATTACTTTATATTTCATGCAAATTATTCATTTTTAATAAAAACAAACGCGTTAACCCTCTCCCTCTTGGTTCATGCTGGTCCCCCAGTTGAACATTTCTGTGATTGATTAACTATTTCCGCATGAGGTTCAGAAATATTGCACCAGAGAAGGCCAAGGTTTACACTTGCCATGAGGTCTTGATATTTATACCAGGGCAATCATTAAATTGAAGTCTCCACTCATCACCTACGGCATTGTGAAATGAACCGTGACATTTTGTTTCAATACCGACCCCTCGGGCGACCTCAACTGCTGCCTCTCTACTTCTTTTTTGTCTTCTTTCTATCCTTGTTATTGAAGTGAGGATGAAACATCTACTTTGAAGTTATCGATAACATTGTTGACATAATAATAATAATAATAATACTTTATTTGGAAAACTACCCCTTTACACCGGGGGTTTCG
>JAWQUT010000225.1:715580-724182 GCA_033807755.1 Ellobium chinense
TGTTTTGTTGTGAGTGGTCAGTGCTAGTCACTATCGCAGTCAGAGTCAGGCAACATCTTAGGATGTCTCCAGCCCAGAGTTTTGTTTACGGTCAGAGGTAGCGTTAGGGAAGAACACTCGCCACTTGGGATCAAGCTCTGGACAGTGTCATGAACCTTAGGTACAAAAGTCGACAGATACAGAGGGGAGAGAGAAAGAGAGAGAGAAAGAGAAAGAGAGAGAAAGAGAAAGAGAGAGAAAGAGAGGGAGGGAGGGAGAGAGAGAGAGAAACACAGAGAAAGAGAAAGAAAGAAAGAAAGAAAGAGGGAGAGAGAGAGAACGAGAGAGAGAGAAAGAGAGAGAGAAAGAGAGAGAGAAAGAGAGAGAGAGAGAGAAACACAGAGAAAGAGAGAGAGAAAGAGAGAGGAAGAGAGAGAGAGGGAGAGAGAGAGAAAGAAAGAGAGAAAGAGAAAGAGAAAGAGAAAGAGAGACAGAAAGAGAGAATATCTTTGATTGTTGTGAAGAAAAATTGTATTTGATTGGTTTCTGAAACTTTATGATCTCCAAACATGAGATGACCTTCACTGGGCTTGTTTTCCAGTCACATGGACAGATGAACTGTGGGCTATAATTAGCCTCACTTGGAATTCGCCCTACACGATAGGGACTGTCACAGCGATTCAATCTAAGGATATGATGGACTTTTGTTTCAGCTTATGAAAACCAAAGACGAACAATTGTTGGAGGCAGTCGGTAAATTAGCATTTATTATCATGAAAAACGTTAATTAACTTGAGATATTATATCCACTAGAAGTGTTCTTTCTTTAAGTAATATTTTGCGTATTATTTTCACTTCCGCCAGAGTCGGAAATGATAGAATTGATACATTATGTTAAATTGTAAATTGTATTTGCTCAATATTATGGATGCTCATATGTTATATATACAATTTGAGCAATAAAGATTCTTGTATTCTTGTAATCTTGTATTCTTGTAATCTTGTATTCTTGTAATCTTGTATTCATGTAATCTTGCATTCTTGTAATCTTGTATTCATGTAATCTTGTATTCTTGTAATCTTGTATTCTTGTAATCGTGTATTTATGTAATCTTGTATTCTTGTATCATGTCTTACGACACTTCACACGTGACTTCAGTCATGTCTTTTTACGAATGTAAAATACTCGACATCGGTATCAAACCTTTAAAATTACTCTATGTGGTGTCAAAACCCCCAAAAAGTTTTGGGTATGGTATCGATACCAATAAAAGTGGTCGGTATCGGCTCGATTCTTAAAAGATTGCACATGCCCGACACTAGCGAGTTTTGGTAGGCGTTGAAGACTGACTGGAGACTTTGCGTGACCCACTCCCTTTGAAGTTGACTGCATTATTGACGATCGCCACCGCAGATCGATCCGGTCCTGAGAGAGCAAGAGTCTGTGGTACATAATATCAATATTATCTTCTTGCTGTTACAAAGACCATGAGGTCAGACTGACATAATCCGCGGTCTGAGAATAAATGCCGTTCTGTGTGGATTAAGCTCTGTTTTAAGAAAAAAATGTGGGGAAAAAAATGAGGCTTGACTGATACAATGAATTGAAAGTAGTGGAAAATTATCTGTGATAGGTCTCCTCCACTCCCCACCTCCCCCTCCNCCTCCCTCCCCCCACACCTCATTGTTACTTATATGGCGGAATTGCCCAGGTCCGAGGACAGGAATGCATAAATTTCAGTAGGATCTCCCTATAAAGTACTCTCTTAATGCATGCCTGATGCAGCGATTTTTCTTTTCTTCATCGCTATACTCATGTTATTGGGAAATTAATTCAACACATAGTGACTTATTATTGACAATATCCAAACTTCCATCCAAACTAAAGGCAATGACAAAATATTGGGTTCACATTGCTGTTGACAACTTTCCCATTCTATTTGCCTGGGTAGTGACCATCTAGTCTAGATCTGTTTTACTCCTCCACTTTCTCCGGATCGACAGACGGATAAAGATGATTTTGTCATCTGAAATAGTTTGGTTTCGCACAAAACAATCATGCTTACAATATTATGTTCGCCCTGACTGCTGGAAGCTTCTCATTTATAGATCCGCAGTTTGATGATGCTGTCGATAAACATTTTCTCACTAAATGAAGGTTGTGAATTGTGATTTGTTCTTTCTAGACTAAATGAATTCTGGAAATACTTGGATCAGAGCTTGAG
Source organism: Ellobium chinense (assembly GCA_033807755.1). Classification (NCBI taxonomy): domain Eukaryota; kingdom Metazoa; phylum Mollusca; class Gastropoda; order Ellobiida; family Ellobiidae; genus Ellobium; species Ellobium chinense. The sequence continues at coordinate 717,785 of JAWQUT010000225.1, forward strand.
TAGTCAGTCACGCTCAATCACTTACATGTTACAAACTTGAATCGAGGGTCCAGGCTGCAGTCTCTAACTTAGAGTTCCCGTCTTTGATCACATTTCTGGTGTTGAGAGCTGGTGAATAACGATCGATATTATCGGTCTCCTTTCACCCTGTGTACAGTCAAGTCCGTTTAATCTGAAAAATCGTACCTTCTGCGCAGTTACAATATTTTCCACACCATAAAGATTTATATTTCTATAGGAATGTCACTGGATAATCACAACTTCTTCTAATGGCAAGGTTTTCCTTGATTCCGAGAAATTTCGATTAAAAAGAGTATAAATATGTGTAGGATTGGGATATGATCAACAACAGGGATGCGCGTGTTTGGTCCCTGCAATTTGACGACATGGCAAAGCCACATCTCTTCTCTAGTAAAGGATGCATCCGTCTCTAGGCAAGCCAAAATGGCTGCGACTGATGCGGAATAGACAGAAAACAATGCTCTGATTTCCTGACGTGACATAAGAATGGGTTTTAGGTCACATTAAGTCAGTTTTGAGAAAATTACTTATAACATATTAGCTCCTCTCTACTTCTGAGACTATGATAAACCCTGACCCAAATTTTGGTGGCTAAACTTTTAGTAAACCAAACTTTTCGCATCTTTGAGCCGAGTATACAAAGTAAGGGTGCTGCTCGATTTCCCCATACGTGGGTGAGTGTTTGTCAGTGTTTTAGCAGAGGAAAGGTAATAGAAAACGGCTTACTTACAGCGAAATCAAAAACGCAATCAAATAACTGTGGGAACTATCAGTAGATGGACTCTTCGCTGGATCCTGGATCGGGGAACGGAGCACCTATGGGGTTGCCCGGAGTGCAGTGATGTTGCAAACCCTGAACAATGAACAATGAGCAATGAAATCAAAAACACAATGAATCGTAAGAGCAAACAACAGTGTGTAGTGGGGGGNNGGGGGGGGGGGGTGTAGATCTACCTCGGTTTCCCCCAAAGTGAACACTCAGCCAACCCTTCGAGGCTTTTTCGTGAAAGAGTAGACTATCTACTATCGCTGGTCATTCATCACAACATAATTCAAGAGCTTGCCCACTAACGATGGAATCTTTTAACCATCGTAAGAATTACACGCTGAGCTAATGTCTGACGATGGTAAGAGATTCTGTCACTACTGCGCCACGTCTCAAATAATCGTCAGTGTTGAGGAGCTGTTACAGACTGCATCATTCCCTTCATAACATGTTGAGTCACGTGACCGTATATTGCCCCTTCTTGTGTGGTAATGAGTATGTGATTGTGAGGTCTTGTTGTTCGTTCGCCACTGTTTTAGTGTTTCGGATGAACGAGATGACATATGCATGATAACATAATATTTGCTGTCTTGTGTCATCAGTGTTATTATTGTATAAAATATCTGTCTCACTGTATAGACTCAAATTTGTAACACCGTTGAACTCGTCATACAGACGAAACCAGAGAGAGAGAGAGAGAGGGGGAGAGAGAGAGAGAGAGAGAGAGAAAGAGAGAGAGAGGAGAGACACAGACATACAGACAGACAGACAGACAGAGTCATAGAGAGAGACAAAGAAATAGAGACAGAGAGAAACATAGAGAGAGAGAGACACACACACAGAGAGAGAGAGAGAGAGAGAGAGAGAAAGAGAGAGAGAGAGAAATAAAAGAGATCTACTTAATAAAAAGAATTAATCCTCTATGTATGAAAGTGAGTATCTAAGGTACAGAGGTGTAAAATGACACAGTTAGATACAGGAAGGTCGTCAAGACAACAGTGTCTGTCCACATAATTAATGCGAGACAAATGTCACGAGAAAGCGCTCACGTTAAAAGGGCGTGCATTCAACTGAAACGCCACTCCCACTATCGATCATTGCCGCGCTCAGCTCTGTGATTGGTCGCACCCCAGGATGAATGCCAGTCTCTCAGCCGTTAATAATTCACAAACTTTCAGTGATGAATGTGTGAGTGATCGATTCCTACAAGTATGGCAAGCCGAATGCCCATGTTTGCTACTTTGTGGACCAGCAATAAGGCATGTATGTTATAATAGGCTTTAATCTTTTCAAAGTTTTTTTTTTTGTGTTGTTTGTTTTGACCATTACTAGGTTCTCGGAAGCTGTTAGCAACAGATAAGCAAATCAGAGTTTAACCACTACAATATCTATATCGTTCACAATATTTGTGGTCGTGAGGTAAAATCCTTTACTTTTCAACAAAATTTTGTCTTCCTTCACAGTGACTTGTATATTTTACTATTACTGTATAAAGGCAAGGAGAAATCTGTCTGGGCCTTATTAAATAGTAGCTTAATGACCAAGAAACCAAGGGGCCGGACGCAGTAAAAGTCATCCTGGGAGACTTTAACAACTGTTCCCCGATACCAGTCTGCCTACGTACCACCAGTACGTTAACTGCCTCACCCGGAAAGATAGAACTCTAGATCTTTGTTACTGCACTGTAAATGCTGCATATTCATGTAGCACGCTGCTCCCACTTGGAGAAGTAACCAAGGAAATATTCGGGGGACGGAAAATTGAGCAGGTTTTATCCTGTTATGCCACGGATTACTCAATAAGCCGCCCTTCCTATGTACGGTAAATTGAGCAGGTTTTTGAGTGTGGTATCGATTATGAGGTAGCTGTGGTCGAATCAGAATCCTAACCTTCACCATGTTTAGCTGATAAATAAATAAATAAATANATATATATATATATATATATATATATATATATATATATATATATATATATATATATATTTACAATGAAATGAAATAACAGTCTTGATAATTGGCTAACGGGAAAGGTCTACTACTTAAACTTATAGAATTTCAAGTCGGTACCATGTCGAATACGTGTGCAACCTAAGAAATACTCGATACCAAAAATCCCTGCGCAATTTTCCAACAGGTTTTGGAAAACTCCTTTGACCTTTTTGACAATAGGATTAAAAACCTGCCCAATTTTCCGCTGCCCAAATATTCAACTCACACCGGAGTACAAGCCTAAACTGAAACGGGGAAAACCAGCCAGGAAAGTGGTCAAACTCTGGTCTGAGGAAACCACTGAAGTGTTACAAGACTGTTTTGAAATGACTGATTGGAGTGTAGTTTTGAACTCTTGTATTAGCCTTGATGAACTAACTGAGACGGTGAACCCCTTCATTCTATTTTTTTTTTGTGAAGATATCATTGTGAAAGAAAAAGTTAAACAGTAAGCCTTGGCTGACGACAGAGTTGAAAAAAAAACTACTGCTCCAGAAAAAGCGAGCTTTCTTCAGTCACGACCCAACAGCTATATCTAAGATAAAAATTGAGGTCAAGGGAAAAAAATTCAAGCATGCAAACTGGTATTTAAAGAGAATATAGAACAATGTTTTCAAAACAATAACACTTAAGACTGTTAGGCAGGACTAAAAAAGGTCACTGGGTACGAGTCAGCGCCCGTTGATGTGTATGTGGAGAATGAACGTGAGTTTGCAAATGAATTGAATAAGTTTTATGCACGGTTTGATTGTCATGATTTTTCATCTGTTCATGAAGAGTTGAAACTATCTTTAAACGTAAGTGATTCAAGCACTCAAACATTGGCCACTTTCGAAAAAGTCAGTAAGTTATTCAAAAATGTTAATGTGAACAAGTCATGTGGGCCTGATAAGATAAGCGGGAAAATATTAAAACTTTGCGCAAACCAATTGGCTCCAATCTTTACATCTATTTTTAATATGTCTTTCCCTCACCATTCCATCCCCACCATTTGGAAAACGTCTGAAATAATTCCAGTCCCTAGTCGAACCTGTCTGTCTCAAATACATGTATGTAAAGGTGTACGGTGTGTATTTGCGTGTCTGAGAAGAGAAATGTGTGTGCGCGCGCGCGTGTGTGTGTGTTTGTGTGTGTGTGTGTGTGTGTGTTTGTGTGTGTGTGTGTGTGTGTGTGTGTGTGTGTGTGTGTNTGTGTGTGTGTGTGTGTGTGTGTGGGTAGGTGGGTGAGAGAGGGAGTGAGAAAAAGACAATATGTGCAAGTCCATGTATACATGGGAGTATCTGCACGCATGAGTATTTTGCTTTATGTATTTCTGTAAAACATATCCATTGTAATCACTGTAACAAAGACACATTTTCCTTGTGGATGAATAATCATATCTTATCTTATCTTATCTTATCTTATCAGTTTGACAAAGTCTACAACACAGAAAATAGTTCTAGAAAAAATAACAACAAAAAGGTGTATAAAACATGCTCACATAGTGCAGACTGTCAAATCAATATAATATTCCTATCATTACGTCATAATGTGGTTCCGTAAGATCTGAAAACTGGTGCAGGCGCATGCGCAAACCCTCTGGATCAACCGTCTGCTAGCCTATCTCGCTTTTTGACATCACGCAGCATATTAGAGTTATGGCGGTGCCCGCGGGGTAAAAATTCCGATATTCCTGTACGGTTTTCTTAGAACTATCACACGAAAAGAAAAATACACTCCCTTAAAATTTCATCAAAGAATTATATGGACTTAAATGACTATCTCTGTCCTTTTAAGCTTTACATAAGACTTTTAACAAGATCCTTAAAAAGATACTAAAACTGGTGTGTACCTGTTGCCCATTGATGGCTCGTGTTTCCCAAACTTACCTGTACAACCTCCCCCATCTTCGATATTTCTTCATATCACAAAATAACCCTCAACGATCTTTATCAGATTCTCTGCTCTTGATCCAAATAGCTTCCACAAAAATACGTCATGTCATATGATTGTTTAATGAACGCTGAAAGTTCCCTCAAGCCATCCTGAAGATGTACGTGCTGCAGACTGAGTTTACATGACACACGTTTTTTTTAAATATATAATTTTGTTTTCTCGTTCCTTCTTTTCCTTGTCTTTCTTGTTTTCCTCCCACCCCCATCCCTCCCCGCACCTTTGATACACACACCCAGTGTTGGCAAGAAATGCACCAAATTTCGCCAGATAGTTTAAATTTAAGATTTCATTCCTTCCTTTTCCTTCCCTACTTCCACTCTCAACCCCATTGTCACCCCCTATCCCCACCCATCCCACCCCACTTCCACCCTTAAAAAATCAGCACCTCACCCTTTCTCACCCCACCCCATAGGCTTAAATGGTATTGTGAAAGCATGCTGCATTTTCTTTAAATTCTTTTGAGCAGATGCACCAAACTTTTGTTTCTCCAGGGCTTCTTCCTTATTCAATAACAAAATGACCCTTTAAGAAATGCCAATATGATCACTTTTAGGTTTTAAATGTGTGGTTACAAGTGGATTTGACCAAAGGATTGCAAATTTGGTCAACTAAAAACCTCCTGCTCATGCCAAGGTGTTTATATGGACACAATGACCAGCCAAGAAGGAGTCACTTTTCTCCTTCCCTCTCAGGTCACTCCTCTCTGACCATTCCCAACTAGGTCCCCTTCAAATAGGCTACCATGGCAAAATTTTAGGGTTGAACTGTAGGTTAATGGGAGCTTTCAAAGAAGCATAGGGTATGTCATCAAGAGAACTGGCTAATTTGGGAGGTATCAAACTCTAAATTGGGCCATTAGAATGATCTAAGACAGATATTTTAGCAATAATAATAGGTGCCAAATACTACAGGTTTGTGACACCTATTAGAGGGGCAAATCACTCATTGTGTACAACCCATTTAATCCGCTAATGTATAAAATACCCCTTTTTGGGGGCCCTGCCAGCGAGTGTTAGGGTGTAGAAATGTGTAAAATGACCTGTGATCTAAATAAAGCATCCAATTTTAAAGTTTCAGGTACAATTTGAGCCTTCTAGATAAAAAAATAAAATGTGTAGACCTATGTATTCGCACGCGGTCAAAACCAGCCAAATGGAAATTTGGGGACCAAATCAGAATTTGAGGTGATCTTTTTCAAAAGACATTTGTGAAAAATTTTGGGCGTTGACCCCCCTTTTTCTTCCCGTTAAAAGATCGGGCAAAAGAAGTACTTTAACCTCCATGGAAGAAATTTCCCCAAATCACAGTGGTATATGTAGAACAACACAAAATGTTAATAGGGCCAAAAGAAGAAAAAACAATAGGTGTCAAAGACATACAAAGATTTCTATGGAAGGGAAGCAATCCAGTAAATCGAACTTTGTTTTGCACATCTGTGTGTACCCTCCCTTTGATGGAAATTAACATCAGGTCTTTGACACCTATTGTTTTTTCTTCTTTTGGCCCTATTAACATTTTGCGTTATTCTAAATATACCACTGTGATTTGGGGAAATTTCTTCCATGGAGGTTAAAGTACTTCTTTTGCCCGATCTTTTAACGGGAAGAAAAAGGGGGGTCAACGCCCAAAATTTTTCACAAATGTCTTTTGAAAAAGATCACCTCAAATTCTGATTTGGTCCCCAA
>JAWQUT010000225.1:724710-736502 GCA_033807755.1 Ellobium chinense
GCCAAACCCCTCCTCTTCCGCCTGAGCACACCCTTGACCTGGCAGTTCCAGCCCAGGGCTAAATAGTGCCTGGTAAAATAAAGTAAAATGGACACAGATTCCCATGATATCAAAATTTCCCCCCTGGAGCCCTTATTACTGGAAGCAGGGCATGCCAAAAGAGGGAAAAGGGGAGATGAAATATACCCCCTAAGTGGTAGGACCACAAAGTGAAAGTACAATTACAGGCCTGTAACCTTATCTGTATAGCCAGAGAAGAGAGTTGTCCTCCATGTTAGAGGCCAGTAGATAGTCTAGTGTTTGTGCGTTAATAAATTATTCATGTTATATTTATATGGTGACCCTGTTTGTCTACCCCTTAATGTAACGAGTTGAATGCACAATTTTCTAATTGGAGTTGTAACACTGATGCTTTATTTGCTTCAGAGTTGAAGAGTACAATATGTTTTTGTGTGTGTTTTTTATATATATAGTCGGTGTTGTAACACTGTAATTAAATTTAGACCCAGGATGGATTAAGATTATGAGGACACTTTAATACTGAAAATTCACGAGCAGTCTTAATGAAACCTAATACACCTTATCTGCACAGTAAAGCGCGGCCATGTGACGTCTGCACTTCGCACTAGGATGCGTGTGGCCAACTACAGTCAAGGGGAGATAATCGAGAAAATATTCCACTGTCGTAGAGGTTAACTTTTAGATTATGCCTCTTTACGTAACCCTCAGAAATGAATTGCTCACCCTTGGTTGCTGCAACTTAGTGTTGTTGGGAGTTTTAAAAATTTCTTGTGTTTAGACAAAATATACTCATCGTGTCTTTCAGAAAGAGATGTATTTTAACAATGAGTTAAATTCCAAATTACTACCATGACATAGTTGGAGCTGTTTTAGTTTTTGCATGTGGCTCATTACCATCCTGCCTGTATTATTGGTTTGTTTTAATGCTGCGTTTTTTCCATAGAATCACCTGCCTCTGGCTACGTTTTTTGGTAATCCGAGGTCGTTTTTTTTTTTTTGATAATCCGGTTTTTAGGGTTTTTTTGTTTTTTTTTGTAGCCTGTTATGTGCTCTAGTGCCTGTCAATAAAAGCTCTCAAACTCACCTACGGCCTCAATTCCTTGCATTGTGTGTTTGTGGATAATGTCCACTAGAACCCCCCCCCCCCCCCCCCCCCCCCCCCCNAAGACACCCACTTCCCCTGGTTCACTCCCTGTTGGCATTGTCGTTCCCAATAGTTCATATCCCTAGCCTAAATATCATCTCACTCCTTTTCCTCTTGGCTCACAGCTGACGTTCTTGTCCCATGTATAGTCTTTACCCAGTCCTTGTCAAGATTCCCTTGTTTTTCTTGCCACCACCCCTCGGTTGAAATAATAAATATCCTCCCTACTAGTACTATCCTCTCAGTTCCATTTAGAATTTCTCCACTTGGCTCACACTTAACTTGGCGTTGTCGGCAGGATTGCCTTGACCCAGTTAGGAGATACCCTACCCCCTCAGTTACTCTCCAATTTCTTCCCTCAGCTCACTCGTGTGAGTGTACATGTACTTTATCTTGATCACGAGACAAGCAAGTCTGCACGTAGACATCTTTGACTTTTCCAGAAAAGACGCCCAACGCGATTACGTGCTGTGATCGGGAAAATCCAACCCGGCATTTGTAATACATGTAGGTTCTCATTCGGGGAAATATCTGACTCACCAATTCAGGCCTGGCCAAGCCAGTTAGGCCTGGTTCTGTGCCAGCGAAAATAAATGGAGATACATGAACTCGATTTTTATCGTATAAGCTCATATTATAAGGATTTGGGGGAGAGGGAGGGGGGCGTCTTGGACAGAAAAAGTCGATGTTAAATACGATATTTATTTCAGAGAAACTGCTCACGTTACAAGTTTCGATATATCGAAATGAGAAAAACGAAAATAAACAAAAATGAATAGACAACTGAATCAGGAGCTAACATCCTCATGACATGAAAAATGAAGGTTGTAGTACTGTATTATGTTTTACTAGGAGCTCACTCGTGAAATACCTACAGTTTTGTTGGGGTTTTTTTTGCGCCGCTTTAAAATTTAGTTGTCTTATATCAACTGGAAACGCTTGTTTTCGGCTTTTCCCATCATTTAAAACACTTGACTTACGTACTAACTGCTGTGGGCGACAATTTTTAAAGGCATAATGGCATTTTCTGATGTAATACGAGAGTCCATCATGTCTAAAATGACGTCATAACAGTCACATCGATATGGTCCAATGTGGTCTTGTTCGAAAGATGATCCCCGGGGCGTTACCAGCCGATGGTGCAGACTTGAGGCCTTAGTCCCATCACTTTTCAATCTTATAGTTTGGACTGACATGTCAGAGACACTTTTCCTCATCAATGTCTTAGTACTTTAATGAGCCCTTTCCTGTATATCTGATTCCAAGGCTTGAACTCTCTAGACTCCATACTGTGTATGGATAGAATATCTTGTATCTTGTCATAGGCTCAGTCCGCCATTGTTCACATTCCACTGTAATGCTGGAATACAGCGCACACTTTATATAGCAGGATGACGTGTCTCTATCTTGAGGCGCGTATATACAGACATGTACATGTAGTTACTGAGAAAAAATTCTGATGAGGCTTTTTTGTGTTGCCCGATTAAAATCCTCTCACGCAGATAATTTTACCAAGAAGAAATACACATTACTTATGATCAAGGCAAGCATATACAGACTCAATTGGAACTACCCCCTCCCCCCCCCCCNCCCCCCCTCTCTCTCTCTTTCTCTCTCTCTCTCTCTAAAATAGCCTATGGAAATTATTCCTCGTTATCCCGAGTGTCGTGTTTTCCGTGTGAATTCTCGGAATCCGAGGTTTAACCGATGCCTACGGATACATTGATGGTCGATACCTAATAATCGATATGCCCACCTCTACTAATTCTAGTTTCTATTTATACCAGCAAATCAGGTGTTGGCAGGCTGACGTGTAGTCAGCTGATAAAGTCAGTTCTTGGCAACTTCACTGAACTACGTTCATAAATTTCGTGATAAAGTGATGTCTGTTATCATTGTTAGGTCGGCGAGGTTCCCTGAGAAGAGAAGGTGGTGCCAAAGCAAGACTCCCAGCAGCCAGCAGTGTGTATTCACATCTCTTTGTTCACGATACTCACTCTGATCCTTTTTACCTCAGTGCCTGTGAAGATCTCGTCGACCTTCTGGAAGCTGCCGTCCACTTTCCTGACCTCAAGTTCTATTTAACGTGTACCGGTAAGTAGAAATATATATCTAGGTGTCTTGTTTGGTAGTCCTTGGTCCGTCCGGTGACCTCTTATAACCCTCCNGGGGGGGGGGGGGGGGGGGGGGGGGGGGTGAGGTCATTGTGTGTGTATGTTTTTTGGGGATTTTTTGGTAATGTTTTGGTGGATGTTACTCCGCTATAATCCTGGACCGTCAAAATCTACAAGCATTACAGTGCACACACCCTCTAAGCCCGACCATTTAAGAAATTGTCTTACCTGGTCCTCCCTATCCCCATTGTTTTCCCCAGTCTGCGTCATGGCGCGATAATTTGTCCTTCAAATTTCAAAATCCCCCTAAATTATTAATTGAACGCGCACCGATTCCCCCGTATTGTTGGCACAGAAACCGAAGAGACTTTGAATCTAAAATCTCTCTCAAACATACAAATCTCCCACCCAAATTTATGACGGGGAGTGGGGAAAAAGGAGAATGTCGCCCCCGTCTTTTATGACCTGAAGAAAACATTGGATTCCTAACGATATAATATATGCCATTTTTGTTTTAAATTAAATCTGATTCGTTTTGTAATGCGTTGGTGGTTCAAAGTCCCACCATTTAAGAGGTGACCTTGATCTGTCCGCGGAAATCCCTACCCTCTCGGAGAAGGAGTAGTGGAGGGGGGGGNGGGGGGGGGGAGGTGGAGGGAATAATATTTTTATTTATCATAGGTTTTTCTGAAACCTTGTTCATATTGTAATGTTTTGGTGGTTGCTACCTCGCTTTAATCCCGCAACTTCAGAATTTACAAGCATTACAGTGCATACATAGAGATATAATATAGACGAGTGCATACTATAATCTCATAGCCATTGAAGATGTGACTGTTATATCAGTGATCATGAAGATGATGGTATTAATTAAGTTACAGATTCCAAATGAACGATTCCATCAGACAGCTACATTCAGTGACTAACAAAACCCTGAGATGAAAGTTAACGCCAGAGGCTTGCGAATACGATAATGTATAACTCATATCCAAAATCTGACATCAAATTAACCCTCATTATAGATCCTCCATATCTGTTGTTTTCATTCACACCGCCATCCTAAGACAGCAAGTGATTGGCTACGTTTCAGTTTCATATTTCACTGCAAAAATGGTGTATTTAAACTATGGATAAACCAGCCTAGTTGTAGATCTTGGAGGTGGACACCAGTATGTTCACACCAGAGAGTGCCAGCCTAAAGGAAGGTGACCTATAGTGACACTGTGCAACCTTTACTTTGCCTTCACGGCATCTATCACGTCCGGGTTATAGATATGTCATTTAAATGTTGAACATGTTCACCTTGTCGTTAAGTTTTTCTACGGTACCGGTGAACAACACCAGTTTATAATCTGCGGTTTTTATTTTCTATTTTCAACTTCACTCGTTTGATCAGACATGGCTGAACATGATCAATACAACATGCTTAGATCAACGTGCACGTCATTGTAAGCATTCCTCTACGATTAAGGTTTTAAAAAAAAACAAACACTTTCTCGCAAAAGACCAGATCAGTAGGCAAAGGATCATAACCCTGTTTTGTCATATAAGACCAGTTAATACTGAGTTATCTCCCTTTAAATCGTATACATTACCAAGGCATTCGGATTTTCCTGCAGGCCAAGTTGCCATGCAAAATGACATCATGTTTTATTTCCTCTTTCAGATTACTTAGGTGTACAGCAAAATCTGCATGGCGTTATATATTTTTACAATTTTAAAGTATGATTCCCAAGCATGAAGAACAAAATCTGTCCATTGTCGTTGTGAATTTTGAACAAAGGCTGTGTGAAATTAGTGACATTTATTTTTAGATCTAGTCTGGCTGTGGAGATGAATTTATCTGGCAATGCGGTGTGTAAATCAACAAACTGGTGGACCTTACAAAGATATCGATTATGACTTTAAGTATCGGAGGGAGAGCGGATCCTCTTACACCAATGACTGCTGGATATTGCTATACTATATCAAACTACATGTGTCCCAATGTAAGGCTGATGTTTGGACAGCTGGTGTATTCGGACAAGATGCCACGGCATATAAAAAGCATGTCCTTTACAAGCATGAGAACTGTACTCATGTACAGCGTGTTCCATATGTTGGGCTAGGGTGGATGGTAGTTCATAGGCTCTCAGAACAGCTGGTCTGCCGTGTTGCTGCATCTGAAAAGATGTACTGGATAATACAGTTGAGTGGTTAAACTGTGTGCCTGCATTAACAAAAATCACATTAACAATATAAAATTATACTTCTTTACTTCGATATCTATCGAATAATAGATATTTCAATCCACTACGCCCACTTGTATTACGTAATAGTGTGGGACCCACATCGGGACTTCCCACAACGCCAACGCCACGTCACAAAGAAAGAAGACTTCACGACACGGGATTTCTTTTCTATAACATTTTAATTAATTGACGCCTTGGCTAGCGTTCTCTTCATATCACAAACTAGAAAGGTGTTTACTCGGTACCTGTCTGTTGTGAGTAAATCACTTCATAAGACTGAACACTCCCCTGTTACACCCAGACTCTACACGGTGAAGGTAAGTTTGTGTGTTTTCATGCAGTTAGACAGAAGTACACGTTTCATACAGACTGTTTTAATATTACAGTCATATTCGGATGAAGTTTTGTTTTCACATAAGTGACAAATCGACTGTGTCGGGCACTAACTGTTGAAATCTAAAAAGTAAGTTTTACAGTTACAGAAGGAAGACAAAAATGATTACATGATTAGAACTGTATCTATCATTGGCTCTAAAAGCAGATAAATGAAAGAAAATTACGTTCTACACCATGCTATGTTCAATAAAAAAAAAATCAGTTTATTAATTGTTTATTTGTAATTGGACATACATGGTTTTGTGCTGCTTGAAATTAAAACCGAGTTTGCCGTTTTGCGCTATTTGCCGAGTTGGATGTTTGAGCCGATATGATCTGTTACTACCGCCTAGACTTAGTCTACATGATTTCTGTCTTCACGGCTTCATCAGAGACTAAGACTTACATGTTTAGTTCCAGTTAGTGGCAGTGTAGAAATCATTACAACAACAATAATTACCAAAACCTGTTGTATTTTTATTATTGTCAATAGCGGGCCCGAGTATTTGAAGATTTTACAGCTATAATGACAATCTGGGTAGATCTAGACTCCCTTAACAACCCACACTTTGCACTCATAGTTCACTGCTCTGCTTAAAAAAAGAAATGTCCAGGGTTTAACAATTTCAATTCATGGTTCATAATTCCACTAATGACAACTCTGGTTTGACTATCAATATCATTTCTTGATTTATGAAAATATTGCCATGATCATCTTTTAGATCCTTTGTAAAAGCCCAGAACCTATACTTTACAATATCTAGACTGCAAGTAAAATATTTCGAACATAATTGGAGATTATTTTGTCTGTATGGAGGTAAAACAACATTGAAAAAAATAGTGTACAATGCCATGACTTCCAAATCTGTGATAACTCCATTTGCCCAAGTTGGGGCGAGTTGTGGTTATCCAGATATGATTGCATCTTTGTCAAGGTGGAAGGCAAGAGGTAGAGTGAAAAAAAAATCAANNAAAAAAAATCAGGGGGGGGGGGAGGGGGTTCGAGGTTTAAAGCTAATGTAGAAGGATTTGATATTACATAGGAAGGAACAGGGCAATGAGAAGGAAAACGTCCTCTCATATTATTGTAAGACATGTCACTGGCATGAAAATATTTTTCTCGCACTTTATAATACTGTACCACCAAACATACACTACCGTTGTATGTAGGAAAATTTAAGTGTTCCTTGCAAAATTAGGCGAAATATATAGGCAAATGTATCCATTATACGGGTTATATTCTTGTAATGTAGAAAAAAAGTTTGCGCCTTTAATCATTAAAATTTCCTCGTGAATCCATGACTACCAGGGTGAATTTGACGGCGAGCTACGAAATGTGAAGGAAGTGAGTGAATATATTTTCATCTGATCTTTGTACTGATTTTGGATAAAAATAGTTTGTGCGCGGTGAATTCTTGGAATGCTGAAGATCTAAGAGTTCTTTACAAAAACCCATTTTCGCGTCCCCTTCCCTCCCACTCCACTTTCCTTCCATCCTCCACGGCAGGATGAGGTGGAAGCCGGAGGTATAGGGTTATTACATAATAACTAAGGTCTTCATCGGGATTTCCCGCAGAATTGTTCCACGTAATAGAAGGGCTGAGGTTACAAAGTTCATATTATTTATGTCTAATCTTAGAAATACTTCAGTTACGTAAGGTACTGATGAATATGACAGATATAAGTCAATGAACACCTGACTTATTATTATACTACGTTGATCACTACATTCGTGCAAGCCTGTAAATATGGAGTGAAAAGGACAAAATCTAGGCAGAGGTCCTGGGTTTGAATCTCGACACAATGACCTGATTCCTATCGTGCCTGTAACTCTGTGTTGTGGACATCTGACCACCGTTTTGCCTCATGTCCTGCTTCTAGTCCACGTCCTGCGATTACCTCATGGTCGTACCTTTCACCTAGACCACATGTTTACACAGCACTCTTCAGCACTTCTTACTCGCTGACTAAATCATTAGCAATTCCTATTTTTAGAAAAAGGCAGACCAGATACAGAACAACATAATGTAGTCTGTCTTACGTCACGCTGCTCATTATTACCGCAGGAAGACAAGGACAGTTCTGGTATACCCAAAATAATCTTAGAAGATGAGGAAAATTGCACAGCAGTTTTATTCCTCCTGAAGTTTTGTTGCCTCCTAGTAAGAGTTAGTAAACCTACAAGGAACAACATTATATTATTGTGTGAGTGTTTTTGTTTTGTTGTTTTTTTTGTGTTTTTATGTAGTGCGCCAAAATGGAGGATAGGGGTACCTACTATACGTAAGCTGCGCCAAATGATGCAGACAGTTTTTGGTTAAAATAACAAAATTAGACAATTTACAGTAACTTTCAGTAATTCCAATAATATTGCTTTTAGCTTTCCTTCTCTGTTCGCCATATCTTCTCATGTTTTTTTTTTCATGAGGAAATGTGTTACATCGGCACGCTGTGATCATGTCCTGCAGATTTCATTCAATCCACCTAAGTCTGTTGTTTTGTTGTTGTTGTTGTTGTTGTTGTTGTTGTTGTTGTTGTTTTGGGGGGGGGGCGCAGGGAGGCGATCAGCAATTCGGAGGAAGACACGAATAGGAAATCATCTGGTGTGTCCGACGTATGGCAATATTTGAATACTGCGGGTTATTGATTGAGATAAAATGTAGATCTTCTTTCTCTTGTTCGTAAAAAAAGATCGAACACGCGCAGATGTTACAGGTCATCGTTATGTAGTGCTCTCTACGTCACAATGTCATATTCGTTTCAAACTGTCTTAAAGAGGACAAATCAACCCGCATTCAAACAAATCCAGCTAGTCTTTGATTTCATCCAACTTAAATTTTACAATTTGTATTCTCCAGAGATAGCCAGGGCGAGAGAGAATGCGGAGTTTCTAAGGTTAGTTAAAAATTTGGAATTTTTTGTGGTTCACCGGAAATGGGAGCTTGGCAACAATGGCGGCCACCATCCACGGTTTCATATTTGTTAGTGGAATTCCTATCAACAGTCTTATGACAACGTATGTCCATGTTCAGGCGCGAGTTTTCGATCGTTATTGTAAGGACAGACATGGGTTAGGCCTCTGACCCATGCCTGCCCAATGAACAGAGGCGAATAAAAAAATAAAATGTGAGAAAAGTTTTTATCAGACATTATTCTGGCCACAAGATATTATGGTTGTTTGAAATGGCCGAGGAACATCCCGCGCTGTAATGAAAAGAAATAAATTTGAGAACATCAAGATTTAAGAATAAATTTTATAATAATACTATAGCCTATTTTATTAATGGTTAATTCCTCTAATTTGCCTCACAAAGCTAAATTATATTTAGTCACAGTTACTGAGGATTTTCCACTTTTCAATGCCTTTAAAAATAGAAAATATTTTTACGCTCGATTTCTGGAAGAAATAAACGTTGATACCAGATGGTTCCAGTCATCCTCACAGCCTGATATCTCATTTCCTGGTTAAGCCAAATAACCGAATTTGAAAAAAAAAATCCTATTTAAAAAGTTCAAAGACTTTAATCATTTAAAACTTATGCTTTAAAATTCATCTTCTTCTTCTTCCTCCTCTCCTCCTCCTCGTCGTCGTTCTCCTTCTCCTCCTCCTTCTCCGTCTCCTTCTTCATTTTCTTCTTCTTCGTCTGCTTCTTTTCCTCTTCCTCATCTTTCCTCCTCATCGTGGTCTTCTTCATGTGGCATGCCCCTTGCATAGCATAGCGATCTTGACAAAGTAACAGCCAATTTGGAGGCCTCTAACATTCAGACTGGCTGCAACACAAAGTAATATAGACTTGTACTTGGGAAGGCAGCCTGGCTGTGCGGTTTGTGAGTCGCACTCAGAAACTGAAGACTGTCAAGTCTGAGGTTTGTGTGCTCGACTCTCGGGCAGGTTGGTATGTGATAACCTTGGGAAAGATACTTCATTTCCTTTTCCCCTTCCGATTTAGATGAAAATAAGTACCTGGTTTTAGACCTCGCTAGACCACGGCGCTGCACCGCGGGACACCAGCAATGATTTATTTATGTGTTTCGTTTGTAATGTTATGAAATTACTTGTATCATGTGTCGTTCTTTGTGTTCGTATTATATTAATCAGACATACATATAATACTGTATGACATTGTAAACGTATATCCCTAGGAGGCAAATAAGAGTCGTGTTTTCATTTAAATTTTTCATTTTCACATGTATGGTGCCCAGAAGTGGGACTTTATTGATCCACTGTTGCCCCACTAGGGTTTCCAGTCTCCTGTTTTTGTGATATATACAATAAATGATACTAGAATACTTTGATCTATCTGTTACTTAGCTACTTTAAAGGTATAAAATATACGTGTGCCTTGTCGTATGCAGAATTTAGGGACATACACCTTTGATATGTTATATATCAATTTTAAAGAAATGGTAACAGATATTCTAGACATTACTAACGATGTTAAAATTTAGTTTATATCTTTCTCTCTGTGTCTGTGTACGTAACGTTTAACACAGCACAAGAACAACGACACGCTACCGGTCTCGAAGAGTAGAGAGCTTGCGCATTTACAACTGGATCTTTGTTGTCACCGTTACAGTAACGGTGCTGAATGCATTCTTATTAGCGTTCAGTAAGCACGGTTAGTGTAAGTTTTACGATAGTATGAAATTCCATCTCGATGTGCAAGCTCTCAAATACATATACTAGATCTATATATGTGGTACCGTGACCTTGTAGTTCGCTGTGACAATAAATATATATATTATATATATATCTCCGAAGAAGGCTAAAAGGCCAACATTTGAATATAAAAGATCTCAAAGACAAAGATTTGATGTGGATTTTCCTTTTACACACACACACACACACACACACACACACACACACACACACACACACACACACACACACACACACACAACACACACACACCACACCTACACACACAACACACACACACAACACACACACCACACCCACCCACACACCACACCCACACCCACACACACACACACAACACACACAACACACACACACACACACACACACACACACACACATACACTTTCCCGATACCCCAACTCCATCCCAGTCCCTATGATTAGATTGATGGAAAGTTCAAAGTGACATTGTGTTCAACAAACCTGTGTTTATGTCAGCCCGATAAGGAGGTCAAGGTCTACATGCGAGCTAGGGGAAAGAGATGTGTGGGGTGAAGGGTGGGTGCAGACCTGGCTAATAACAGTTTGAAGGAAAGTTCGTGTTTCTAAGTGATCACGTCATATCTGTTGTTAGCAACACCTCTCTAGCTCCGCCTACTTTGCTATAAAGACTTGGGCTGGCCAATCCCTACTTCACATCACACCGAGACGTTCTATAGTTTAGTTTGCTCTGTAAGTTCTAGTATAATACATACATAGACCAGATTCTGGTCTTGAGTATCAAGTATTTTGATATCATTCAATAGTGAGGTGTAGAAACTCGTATTATTAAACTGAGTGAGATCAATCCAAGCACTGAGTGACTGTGTTCCTTACAGTCTTATATTCATCTTTAATCCTCAGGTTTCGGTCATGTTCAAGAGATAATCCTGACATAATGGCGTCTTTCACATTTGTTGTGGAAAATGAGAAGGGGTGAACTGATGTTAGGTGTAAATATGACATCTTGAGAGTCACCACTTCTGTGTTGTTTATTTGGCTTCTAACGGTGAAAACAAAACTGAAAGTGTGACGCTGTGTTGCTGGGCACCCCAGACAAGAGTAAAAGAAATTCACACAGTATTCACTAACTCGTTGGACACGACCTAATTTGACTTTTGTAAGTATGAACGATGGGTTTGTATTATTCTTTCTCGTTCTGTCTTTCATTCTATGTGCTCACTCTTTGATATTCTACTAGCTGCAATAGCTGGGCCTTTTTTCTGT
>JAWQUT010000225.1:797848-815248 GCA_033807755.1 Ellobium chinense
AAAAAAAAACTCCCCCTCCCCTATGCCCTTTCTTATCCTAGGTCCTGTTGATTACTTATCCTCCCTTGCTATAATATTCAAAGTCTGACCGCCGATGCCAAACTACTCCAAAGTTACCAAATCAGGTTTGTGTAATGATTAGACCCAATATTTTCTCCCCCAACACACCATAAGGTCCTCTACCGTTATAACGCTGGGTCAATATTGTTCTTATATCACTGTCCATGTTTTCATTCGCCAGTCCTTCTCTAGCAAGCACTCCGATACGGTTTTGGATTTCCGGACCGTGAAAAGGGGGAATTACTCTCCTGTCACTGTTGATAACGGGGAGACCACTCTGTCGGTAATGTGTGTTTATAGAAAAATCACTTGGACAAGACCATTGACGCGGAGATGGCTTTATTCAAGAACCGATAATCCATGCAGTGCCTTATGAGTATTGGTTACAGACCTGTAATAGGATTGGACCCTTTTTTCCTCTATGGACTATATTAACATTTTGAGCTGCCCTCTGAACCCAAAGTTTTAGCTTTCACCCAGACCCATACCAGATTGAAGCTCATTATGTGGCCCAAATTTTAAGACTTACCCAACCCTAGCAAGCCCATTGAAATTTTGAGCTTGGTTGCTATTTGTAAACAGACCCTACATTTTTCACTGGTCAATGCCAAACCCCTCCTCTTCCGCCTGAGCACACCCTTGACCTGGCAGTTCCAGCCCAGGACTAAATAGTGCCTGGTAAAATAAAGCAAAATGGACACAGATTCCCATGATATCAAAATTTACCCGTGGAGCCCTTATTACTGGAAGCAGGGCATGCCAAAAGAGGGAAAAGGGGAGATGAAATATACCCCCTAAGTTGTAGGACCACAAAGTGAAAGTACAATTACTGGCCTGTAACCTTATTCTGCGCTTGTTGGTGATCAGGACGTATATCCGGTGACTGTATCCCTCGAGCCAAATCCTTCTTGTTGACTTGCGTCAAATTTACTGACACTGAAATTGAGTGTTGACCAACGTGAGATTGCCTGCTATTATTGCTAGCATGATAGACATCAACTCCCTCGTGAATTGTTTGCAAGTTTGTCAGTTCAGACATTAATTTCGGTATCCAAGTAAAAGACGGTAAAGTTTCTGGTGTAACCTGTCTTAGTCTTATATTAGATACATAATAAATATCTTCATTATTGAGTATAGCCGGTACAGTAGATTAATAGTGAAATACATTTTTTTTTAAATGTGAAAGAACATTTCTTCTTTGTTAAAAAAAAAAAAATAAACGGGAAAAAAAGTGAACTTGACATTGATAACCTCAAAAGTCTCTGGTCATGTTTATCGTCAGATGAATTTAAACCTTCATATTTGGTTTTTAAAAAATGGACAGGCAGTTAATAAATTATTAACATAATAATAATAATGATAACAATAATAATAATAATAATAATAATGCTGGATGTAAATCTCGTATCCAGGCTAATGGCCGTTCATGTGACTTCACATTGTTATTACCCCAGCAGGCCTGATCACTCTAAGACTTTCTCAACTCCCTAAGGAGCACACAGTGCCACTGCCATTCACAGGCGCTAATCACGAACAGTCTGATAATATCTTCCACTGCCTGTAGCCAGGTACCCTTTTTTACATACGGATGGATTGTGAATAAAATGCTTTTACAAGGCATTAACAACGCGACCGTGGTCGGGAATTGAACTCTCGGCCTTTAGAAGTACATGTACAATGTCAGGGTCTATTTTGTGAAGGCACGTGACTAGTATGTTTACAGTATGAGGGCCTTAAGGTAATTTTATCAGAAATGGATACAAATCTTCAGAAGAATGATACAGTCAACTCCTCAACTTTTGACGATCTAGAAAAAGTTGCATTTAGACATAGTAAGGATTATCCAGAGAATTTAATATAGAAATCTAACATTTTGTGGTGTAGAAAATGTTGCTATTAAGTGAAAGTAGCGATAGTCTGGAGTTACGAGTAAGCGCAGTGTAATGTACCATTATCACTAGCAACACGGTTTAGTTTTTGGACTATGATCGACTCGTTCATCACGGAGGAAGTGTATGGTGACTTGGCTAGTAAACATTAAGACATCCACAAACACACACACACACAAACACACACACAAACACACACACAAACACACACACACAAACACACACACACACACACAAACACACACACACACACACACACGCAAACACACACACACAAACACACACACACAAACACACAAATTCCGGGCGACTATTTAAAATTGCAGGTTAAGAGGCGAAAATGTAATAAAGATTTCACAAAACCACAAAACAGCAACGGCGATAAGTTTTATCATCTTGTAAAAATTTTTAACTCCCATGTCACGTCTTGTTTGAAACCATATTAAAAATTTTATTATTTTTATGGCTGGCTTTTTTTCCGAAACAATCTCTCTATAAACGCCAGATTGGTGATCTTGGATGGTTCATAAATGTTTTCAGGACTCACGGGTCTACTAGGGTTTGGCATGTCTTTGAAAACAGTTTGTGTGAATGAGAACATGAGTCAAGATTCAAACTCTTTCTTAAGCTCTGTGCCAACAACACAACTTCAATACATAGTCTACATCAAAGAAAAGAAGACGAAGGGAAACAAGTGAGGAAAAGGAAAGAAAGAAAGAAAAGAAAGAAAGAAAGAAAGAAATAAAGAAAGAACAGAAAAGAAAGAAAGAAAGAAAGAAAGAAAAAGAAAAAAAGAAAGAAAGAAAGATAGAAAAATATGCGTTAGATTTTACGGTTAATGTATGCACCGGTCACTTTCCTTTCCCGTCACTTTCTCATAGTCTCTGATGTAAGTCAGTGTGTCTCTGATGTAAGTCACTGTGTCTCTGATGTAAGTCACTGTGTCTCTGATGTAAGCCAGTGTGTCTCTGATGTAAGTCACTGTGTCTCTGATGTAAGTCACTGTGTCTCTCATGTAAGTCACTGTGTCTCTCATGTAAGTCACTGTGTCTCTCGTGTAAGTCACTGTGTCTCTCATGTAAGTCACTGTGTCTCTCGTGTAAGACACTGTGTCCTTCTTCCATCATCATTCTCACTTCTACTCACATATAATCCCCACATTTNGGGGGGGGGGGGGGAGTATGGGGGATTACGCATAAATTATTTTTGGGAGACAGTGTGTTGCTAGACTGGCTACTAAGATGCAAACTTTTTTCAAGTTTCTTTGGTGTTTTTCTAATTATTTTAATCATGGCTACTTTTTGGCAACTTTCTAAGAGCTATATTACTGATGTAATTTCTAGATATTTTTTGTAAAAATTGCCCCCACCCCCACCCTAAAACAAAAAAAATGAAGACTCTCCCTTTAAAAAAAATGTTTTTGTTAATCAAACCCAAACCCAAGAAACTGCCGATAATATTTTCCAACTCTTGTCTTGTTTTATTATTTCACAGTCAGGTTTTATTTTGTGCCATCTCTGCACATTTTATATCACTGCCTGTGATAATATTGATATTAACTCCGATACTTAAAATTTTGGCTACTTTTGAGAGTTTTGGTCGCGATTTTTTGCGGGGGCTATTTTTCAAGCCTCGTTTGGCTGTGCTGTAAAATCTGACTTGATGAAACTGGTGGTCAGTGATGGAATAAGACAACAGGCAACATGGCTGTCGAGAGAGAGGAGCTGATACTGTTATGTTATGATACGACATCAGAAGACACGAAACTGGAGACACTTAAAGACTCACTTTGAGGAGAAGTTACTTTTTTCTTTGAAAGTAGCACTGAGGGAGAGGGGTATAATCCACCCCCAGCCCATCCTGTGTTATTTCTGGCCAGCGCTAACCTCGTCTTGGGAAGCTGTAGGTAGTGTGTGGGATGCCCTGATATACAGTTCTTAAAAGTAATGTGTGAAATGTCCTGATATACAGTCCTTAACAGTAAGGTGTGAAATGTCTTGATATACAGTCCTTAACAGTAAGGTGTGAAATGTCCTGATATACAGTCCTTAACGGTAGTGTGTGAAATGTCCTGATATACAGTCCTTAACAGTAGTGTGTGAAATGTCCTGATATACAGTCCTTAACGGTAGTATGTGAAATGTCTTGATATACAGTCCTTAACAGTAATGTGTGAAATGTCTTGGTATACAGTCCTTAACAGTAATGTGTTAAAATGTCCTGATATACAGTCCTTAACAGTAAGGTGTGAAATGTCCTGATATACAGTCCTTAACGGTAGTGTGTGAAATATCCTAATATACAGTCCTTAACGGTAGTGTTTGAAATATCCTAATGTACAGTCCTTAACGGTAGTGTGTGAAATGTCCTAATATACAGTCCTTAACGGTAGTGTGTGAAATATCCTAATATACAGTCCTTAACGATAGTGTTTGAAGTGTCCTAATATACAATCCTTAACGGTAGTGTGTGAAATGTCCTCATATACAGTCCTTAACGGTAGTGTGTGAAATGTCCTAATATACAGTCCTTAACGGTAGTGTGTAAAATGTCCTAATATACAGTCCTTAACAGTAGTGTGTGAAATGTCCTAATATACAGTCCTTAACGGTAGTGTGTAAAATGTCCTAATATACAGTCCTTAACAGTAGTGTGTAAAATGTCCTAATATACAGTCCTTAACGGTAGTGTGTAAAATGTCCTAATATACAGTCCTTAACAGTAGTGTGTGAAATGTCCTGATATACAGTCCTTAACGGTAATGTGTAAAATGTCCTAATATACGGTCCTTAACGATACCTTTTTCACTCCGATATCCATTTCCTTTAAGCCATCTGAGAGATGGATACAGTCTGGCCAAGATGTCGCCTCGAGCGGAATACATTGACCACAGTCTAGTCCGGGAATTTTATGATTCTGTGGATATTTCATTTTCTGGCATTTATCTTGGCCAGTTTACATTTGTTTCTATCAAACTTCAGTTATAGGGAATCGATGAAACAAACTGATCCGGTTAAGCACAACTCGTGCGGTATTTGGTTCTCTGGAAAATATTGAATTAAGAGAAATAAACCTTAATTGAGTTTTAGTGGGGACATCGATAGTAATGACTTCCTCTCTTTTCTTTTTGCTCATTTCTTCTGTTTCTCTCTCTCTCTCACTCTCTCTCTCTCTCTCTCTCTCTCTCTCTGTCACTCTCTCTCTTTCTCTCTCTGTCACTCTCTCTCTTTCTGTGTGTGTGTGGTTTTTGTGTGTGTTTCGTACTCTCTCTCTCTCTCTCTTTCTCTCTCTCTCTCTTTCTTTGTTGTATGTGTGTATTTCAAATACCGTTTCTTTTTCTCTCTCTCTCCCTCTATATCTCTCTCTCCCTCTCTCTCTCACACACACACACACACACACACACACACACACACACACACACACACACACACACACATACATACACACAGAGGCACAAGCACGCACGCATGCACACATTTCGCTCACCCCTCTCTCGTTAATGTCCCATATTTTCTTCACCCCCATGGGCCAACCCCTCCCTCCACCCCAAGCAAATGTTACACAAATCTCGCTATTTCTCGTCTTTAAAGACAACACCGGACATCTTTTCCTCCTTCCCAGTCCCAGATTAGATAATCTGCTGCCCAAATTTCCTCCAGACCCCAGCCAATCGGGCCATCTGTGAGACTGACAGGCAGAGATTTACACAGCATTTGGTACTGACAGTGACAGTCTTAAACTCTTCCTTGAAACCACTATTACCCTTTTCTTATTCTTTCTGTCTCTTCTCACTATTTTGCTTTCTTTCTTTCCTTCTTTCTTTCTTTCTTTCTTTCTTTCTTTCTTTCTGAGCTGACTAGAGCTGACAGAGTAAAACCCTCGCTGTCTGTTGTATAAAAAGAAGTGACATTCCAACAACTGTGGAAGACACACGACTAGAAAGGTCTCACTAGAGCTGCCCGTGCACTAGGAAACACCCAAAAGGTGATTGACAAATGCAAAATGTATCGATTTATTACGATTTCAAGCTTTTTTAAATATCGATAAATTTCCTCCCGAAAACAGATGTAACGGAAAATAAACGCAACCTTTCTGGAAGACGCCATCTTCTCTCTCTCTCTTTCTAGTTGTTACAGTGAGATGGTCTTGGTGATACCCTTGATCATTAGTCCCTCGAAAGCCTAAGAAGTTGTGCAGTTACACGCAGACACCGTCTGAATAGAGATTTTTTTTTCTTTGGAAAGAAAACTGAGCTTTTAAAGAAAGATCACCATTAAGCGAAGTGTCCGATAAGGCGGACTGGAAACAGAAGGGTTCACTAGATCACGTCGTACATTAAAACATTCATTCATTTCAAAGTGTAATAACTTCAATAATTTAAATCTTATGCAGTTGATATTCGATGCACGTTGCAGATGGATATTGTATGTTTATGCTGCAAATTTCAAATATTTAGATTAGATGCTATAGTATAGTTAAGTCATAGGCGAATATATAAAAATACATCTTACATCTACCACCAGCATGCCCTGTGTGTGTCTTCATACTGGCTCTGTTTTCACAGATGTCTTTCATTTTTTTGCTGTGACAATAATATACCACTTAGATCAGTGAAACTTGCTGCAACACTTATAGACTAGATCTATATCTTTCCATTAACGTACTTAAAATTTCATGCCATGTTTTTTTTAACTCTTAAAGTTTTTTTACTTTGACTTAAGTTATGTTTGTTTGTTTGTTTGTTTGTTTCTTTGTTTAATTTTAAGGTCTCTCTGGATATAGCTATACTTGGGATTTCTTTCCTAGCTATATCCAGTACAGCCTCTAACATATAGAGCGATGACTCCTGAGAAACAGTATGAATAAATGTATTCTCTAACGTAGTCATTTATGTTGATTATAGACACAAAAAAAGAAAAAAAAAAGTGTTATCTCCCCTTCTTTTGCCAAACTGGTCACAATTAGTCACGAACCTTTCTCTCTATTCACCCGCTTATAGCTGGCAATCCTACATCACTCTTTCTTTTCTACTTTCTTTCTTTCTTTTCTTTATTTCTGTCCTTCTTCTTTCCATCTATATTCCATTTTTGTCCTTCTTTTGGGGTTTTGATCCCTCATTCACTACTTCTAAATTTCTCCATGCCTATAGTGGTTATGAGATTCAAGATTGTTTATTTAGGCAAAAGCCAACCACATAACAATAAATTCAACAATTCAAAATGAATAAAAAAAGGAAGAAGGAAAAAAAAATGTGCATAACTGACACATTTACTTTATGGCATCTCTCTCTCTCTCTCTCTCTCTCTCTCTCTCTCTCTCTCTCTCTCTTTCTCACGCGCTCTTTATACATGTGTATATACACACACACACAGACACATTCACACAGTCTTTCTGTCCCTCTCTCTCTAGCTTTCTCACTCTCTCTCTCTCTCTCTCTCTCTCTCCCACACTCATTCACTCTCCCTCTCTAACCCCAACCGTCCGAAATGCATTTCCAAAAGATCCTACTTAACCAGTCTCACTGTCCATCGTATGTTCATACTCGCGCCCCCCCCACCCTTCTTAATTACACTCCATTGCCTTCCATTTCACCACAGTAGCAAGAGTGCCAGAAGAGAATCAAATTCCTACATTGCGCAAAACAATACATAGCCAGACAACCACACATCAAGAATATCAATGCATTCAATTGCTATTATTCCCACAATTATTTACACATGAACTTATGACATACGTATGCAATAATACACTAGCATATTAATAATAATACACTAGCCTACTTGTGAACTTCATACTCTTTTAGTATACAATGACATGCTTTGGCGAAGTTCTGCAAGTCATTATTTTCAGTAGAAGATAAAAGTCTTACAAATTCAAACATACTTGGCTTTCTGACGGCCCACCTGGGTAAATATTTGCCTCTAATTTCTTCAAACCTTGGACATTCAAAAAAACAATGATATTCATCTTCGACAACACCACAGTTTACACATTTTCGGTCTTTCAATTCTAACTTGGGAATTCCCCATCTACCTCTCTCGACCATAAAATGATGAGAACCTAAACGTATTCTAGTAAGTGCTTTTCGAAGACCCTGCGCCTCAATAGCTGACAAATAATATTCATACCCAAACTGAGTTTTTAGACTCCTATATACTCTATTACTACTGATATCATTCATGTCAGAATTCCATGTCTGCATATAGCAATCCTGAATTCGTTGTTTAAACTGTCTTATAAACATCTTCTCATTCTCAATTTTTTGCATTTGCCAGACCAATCCAAATCCATTACTTTCCAAAAGATATTTAATCAGACTTACCCAGGTGACATTTTCACTCTCCACTTGGAGAGACAATAATTTATCATACACTTTCCTGATGTAAGTATTATTATTACTTTGTACCACTTTACACCAAAATTTTATTATTTTAACCTTTCTACCCACCAGAAGTGGAAATACACCTAACTCAGCGTAGACAAACACATTTGGGGTGGTAGAACGGACACCAAGAACCCATTTTAAGAAACGGAGGTGCATTTTTTCTAGAGGATCAGCTGCACAGTAGCCCCATATTTCTGCCCCATAATCCAGAATGGGTCTAACAATACTATTAAAAAGTTGTAGCTTCAAGTTTGGTGACAATTCGGGATTCCTACTCAGATATGACTTTAACACGAACATGTTCTTAAGACTCTGGTTTCTTAATTCTGCAATAGACTGGGAAAACGAACCGGAATTATTAAAGGTTAGACCAAGATATTTGAGTGATTTCACAGTTTCAAGTTCTTGTCCATCATAATACCATTTGTCTTGGCGGTTAAGTCTCCCTCCCTTGCGGAATACTAAACATTTGGTTTTCTTCGTATTCACAGACAAACCCCACTTCTTACAGTATTTCGCCATATCACTTATTCCTTCCTGTAACCCAACCCTAGTACTTGAGAACACAACCATATCATCGGCGAACATCAATAAGCCCAGGAGCTGCTGATATGGCGGACGGCCACAAGGTGACTTCTCTCTAGTATTGTTTCCTTTGTCTCACACTTACCCACAGGTCTATTATATATATATATATATGACTGGCTAAGGTAGATGTACAATACAGTGGAGCTATTTCCCTTCCAGTCCCTGCAGAGAGTGTCTAATAGCGCTGTGCAACTACGTCAGGCCTTCTAGCCTGGGTCTATGTAGATATAGACTAATGTTGAACACAAGAGCTACAGAGCCGGACAAATCTCCTACCATGACTCTATGTAATCTTCGCAACCGGAGATTTCCCCGGCGTGCGCTAATCCGCGGTCTAATCCTTTCCTTCGTACTCGGACAAAAATCCGATTTGTTTCAGTGGCTGAGAGAGACCACGTGAGTCGGTTGTGATGGCGTAGTTCAGTCTGTTGAAGTCAGACGAGACGTTTGTCTGTTGGTATGTGTGTTTGTGTTTGTGTTTGTGTTTGTGACGGAAGAGTGGGAGAAAACTTGGGCCGGGGAGAGAAAACTTGGGGAAGTTGGAATCTTTTTTCTAAAATCTAAAACCAGTAAAGTGTGTCTTTGTGTTTAGTGACTGGTTGGTAGAGAAAAACTGTGTTTGCCACAAATTTGAATTGGCGTTTGAGGGTGGAAATATTAACACAGACAGTCAGATGTTTGCTTGTCAAGTGATTTTTGTCAGTGAGGTCGGACTTACGGACTTCAGACAGGCGGTGTCAGAGCAGAGGAGAGGGGAGGGAGGAAATTTCAGAGGTCATATCCCTAACTTCCACCCGTCCACCACCATCGAGATATTTAACTATTAAGGTTGGGGACTTGTTTTTCCTAGGACCTGGCTAGAATTGACTGTGGCACTCTTGAACCCATGGCCTTAGTACAATCAATGTCATCACTAGGTGACAGTCATTCATATCATTGCCCGTGTAGCCACAATTAGTTTTTTAAGCACTCGTTTCTTATCAGGAAATGCAGGCAGGACCTTTTAGATATCACTGTCCCCCACAACCCGGCTTTCACCTCTNTTTGCATGCAAGCCCCCTCTACCCCTCTCTACCCCTCCTCCACACACACACACACACACACACACACACACACACACACACACACACACACACACACACACACACACACACACACACACACTCACACAAACAAAACAAACAAACAGCCCTGCGATGTGAAAACATGCTCTTTCTTCAATTTGTCTGCATCATTACATTATCCCCACACCCTCTACAGGGACCGAGTATTTACTAATCGCGTGTCGCCACCATTTTGTGCGCTCTACGTCAGCATTCGACAATATGGCCTATATTTTCATTGTACCGAGAAAAGATACTTTCTTTATTTTTTTCTTACTCGACGCGAGATCCACATGCAAAGATATCTTAAGTCATGCATCACAGTTTAAGCTTATCGACCTTGCTGTTCCAAAACTTACTGTTTTTATAACTGTGGACCTTCATTTTTTAAATTTGTTTTGCGTGTTGGCAGTGCAGTTTTAAGTGTGTTTTGTATGTGTTTTCCTGGTTTGATATTAGAATAACATACGTCCACAGTGTGCATTTGCTCGATCAGACTAAGTTTCCTTCCATGAACTGAATCATGTATTATATCAACATGCTGACGACTGTATATTATATTCTGTGTGCTTGAAATTCAATGTTAATATTTGATGATGTTTGAGAAATATCTTGTCTAGTTCGTGCACTTTTCTAACCGTTTGATTCGATAGTTGCTGAAAATCCTGAGAGTGAATGTGGTTTTTTTTCCTGACACTTTAATGTTTTATTCCTTCATGATTCCTAATCTCTTCGTTCATTCCCTGCACTGACTTGGCACATTCACTTGCCGAATTTCATACAAGATTTACAGGTGGGAAATCAGTAGAATATAGCAGAATAAGTAACGAATTCCCTATGCATTTACCATTATTGTTATATTTTAACTAATAAGACTTTCAGTGTAAAAGTCACTAAACATCACAATAAAAACAGTCATAAATGAGAAGGCATTTCTTATAGTTGTCCTATCCAGCCCTCCATCTCTTGGCGGGAAAACTGTGTTTAGTAGTTAGACCTTTACAGCTCTAGTCTCTTTTTCACTGTTTATTTGAGTTTCCTTCCTTTCTTCCATCCTTCCTTCCTTCCTTCCTTCCTTCCTTCCTTCCTTCCTTCCTTCCTTCCTTCCTCTCTCTCTTTTCTTTCTGTTGCTCCAGAGCATTACATGCGTAATCTGTTTGTTATGATGATGATGACCATGATGATGATGATGATGATGACCTGATGATGATGATGCATTCTATTGATAAAGGCCTTAGAGCCGAGACGTTTAGATGTAATTTTCGGTCTTAATTCTTTACTAGATTTTTAATAAATTTCTTGAATTAAGGTTGAGCTTTTAATTTTTCTCAGTTTTAAATGATGATGATTCATGATGACGATGATGATGACGATGATAATAATGATGATGACGATGATGATTATGATGATGATGATGATGATGGCGGGGAAGGGGGATTTGAGGGGAGGGGTGACAGGAAGGAGGGAGAAAAGACAATCTTATTTTTTTTAAACTGTGGCTAAACTATTGGCTCAAGAAGATCACATCGTTTTCTTTTACTTAGATTTTACTGTAGTTTGTAATCGAACCAATACCTCCGCAACATGCATGACGTTCTGAGCTGACAATTGAGTCATTAGCTGTCCCGTTCAAAGAATGGGGATTTAAGAACTAGGGCATAGCTACAGAATGGCGTAGACTCCCGCAGAGTGGAATTCCTGGAAACTGGTCGATGTTTTCGAATGTGGGAAAAGTTCAAAATCAGGAGGGAAGGGGTAGAGGGGAGGGGGTGAGGGAAACGCAGCAGGTAATGACTAGTTTGAGTAAATGAGGTCATTCTACTCAGACATCCTGATACTTGCTCCTGTCGGTTGCACAGTTCTTATGGACTATTAATAATAATAATTTTTGAAAAAAAAAAGAAGAAGAAGAATTATAATATTAGTATTTTAGTATTATACGATTAGTATTAGTATAAATTTATAGCTCACATTCTCCAGCCAGGCTCTGAGCTCTCTCTCTCTCTATATATATATATATTTATAAAATATAATATATTAATTAATGGTTAGTTAATTTATGGTTGTGTTTGCATAGTCCTTCCTGCTATGACTATTCCATTTCTGATTAAACGTTACATTGTGTTTGAATGTGCAGAGCTGATTATGTCATTGTAAGTACGCTAAACGAGATCTGTGATTTATGGCTCAAGATTTATTTGGATATGAACCTCGCGTCGAATATAAAAAAAAAAAGGAGAAAGTATCTTTTTTTCGGACGCAGTCTTAAGCAAACACAATGACATTAATTACTGTGTTTTAAGAAGGGCCAGGAGTCTCAGGTCAGGGGAAAGTATGAAATCCACTCTCTGATATCAGTTGTGTTTCCATAGTCCTTCCTGCTTTGATTATTCCATTTCTGATCCAACATGACAATATGATGACATTTTGTGTTTGAATGTGCAGAAATGATTATGTCATTGTTTACATGACAGCTCTCTGAGAGACACGTCATCATTCATTACCGTGACAGTAATTTCACCTACAACTTCATGCACTGGTCACTCACAACGGTTTTTACTTAAACATCTAGTGTAGCGATGCTACTTTCCCGACAGTCTTAGCAACAACAAAAAATTAAAAATAACGATTTGTCAGTTGGATTCTTATATTATTTGTGTAATCTTGTCTTAGCCTGTGTGGAGACAAACGTGTAGAAAGTAATAATTAGTAAAGATAATTTCTTGAAGAAACTGCATTGAAGATAAATATGAGATTTTCACAGTGAGTGAGAGACCGCGATTCAAGCCCTGGCCATATGACCGTTTTCACCATCTCATAGTCTGAGATTCATTGTAGAGTAGAACTTAGAACTAACCCCTGACCGCCTCACGACTTGACCCTGGAAGAAAAGCCCCATACAACCCCCGAAACAACGGTCCAGTCCAACCCACCGACCGACCCCAGTGATCGACCAACCGGCGTGCGATAGGACAGGTGGCAGTCAGTCACTGGAGGCCCGGGTCACATACACCACCACAGTCAGTCCGGATCAGCTGAAGAGTTTTTCGCGGATTTTGATGCTTCTCTTAAGAGCGGACGATCTGAACGGTGATTGAGAAGAACAATACACACTCAAAAAGAAAAGCAGAAAAAAAAAAATGACAGCTGGCAGTGAAGATTTGTAAAGTGTGTCTTTGTGTCTAGTCTAGTGGTTGGTTGGTCGAGAAAAGTCGTGTTGGTAACAACTTTCTTGGGAGTTTTGAGGAAAGAAATTATTCATTATGCCTGTCTGCTGTTTGTGGTTATCAAGTGAGTTGTAACAGTGAAGTCGGACTCACAGAGTGAAAAGAAAAGGAGATTCATTGTGGTTTATAAAGAGTTGTGCAGTTTTTAACAAGATTGTTTTCTACTGGTACTCAGCCATCTGAAAGGAAATACATTGCACAAACTTGTCATCCGCACAGATTTGACAACACTCTCTTGGTAAGTAGACTTACAAGAAAGAAAGAAAGAAAGAAAGAAAGAAAGAAAGAAAGAAAGAAAGAAAGAAAGAATAAGGGGAGAGAAAAATGAAAGAAGGAAAGAAGAAAGGAAGGATAAAATGACGGGTAATTAAAAAAAAACAGTTACAGGAAGAAAAAGATAGGATAAAAGGAAGAAAGAATATCTAAGATCTTCTATGAAATATAATTTGAGAATATATTCAATGTCTTCTCTCTATAGTAGACTACATATTTCATAATTCTATTGTGGAGACTTGTCTTCCTATTCCTTCTACTTGTCTTCTTGGAAACTCACATGATCTCTACTCTCTCTCTCTCTCTCTCTCTCTCTCTCTCTCTCTCTCTCTCTCTCTCTTTCTCTCTCTCGTCTGGCATTATCGTCTGCTTCCCAATGATCTCTCCGTTCTAACTCTTCCTACTCCTGTCTGGACTGGATTTTCTTCCCGTCGGTTTGAAACATTTTCTGTTGTTCAATCTTTTCTGTTCTTTGTTTCAAGTTCATTTTTACTGTCTGCTCTGTTGAATCATCTTTCGTCACTTTCATTTCTGTTGTTTAGAAAAATTATTTGACTGTGCCGGTTTCAGAAATATTTTCTCAGCTTTCCTGTCCACTGTGACCTTTCACTCAATCCACTTTTATTCTTTCAAAGCTTTATATTTGTCTGTTTCTTTTTCAGTTCGCTCTCTCCATTCTTTTTCTAATTTCTTTATGGCGCCATTTTTTGTTTGTTTGTTTGTTTCATCATCTCTTGTTATACTTTCTTTCTGCTCTTTTTCTCCTCCTATTTTTCTTGCTGTTGTTCCTATAGTATCCTAACCACTGTATCTTCTAAACTCCATAATGATTTCTAACTCTTGATATCCATTCGTCTCCCAGTTTCCACTCCTTCATACTGACTCAACATCCAGTCATACCAACCTGTATACTTCCATATCTTTTGTTCGTACTTGCTGTCCAATTTACAATGGTTTCATTCTATTTCTGTCTTCGTATTTGTCCTCTCCTTCTTCTTCCTCCTCAACTTGTTTCCTCTTTCTCTCAATCATTCACTTCTCTCTCCTAGGCAATTCAGTGGCTTCCTGAGGCGACTTCACATTCTCCTCTCTTGTTTCTTCCGTCCATCCACTCAGTCGTTTTTGCGAAATTTCAAATGTCTTTTCACGTTGAGAAAAATATGGTCTCCTCTCCTTAGTTACCCAAAGTTAAATTTTACCTTTCTCAGGGAGGACGGGCCGGATTTTGTGGAGNGGGGGGGGGGGGGGGGAGGTGACGAAAAGTAAGGGGAAAAGAGGTGAGAGAGTTTTATAAGTAAATGAGGGAAGGGGCCAGAAAAGTCCAGTATAAGTAGATCAGACAGATGAGTAAAGCTATTTTTAGGATTCCGTATCAGACACCGAGGGAGATGNAGAAAGAAAGAAAGACCCAGCCGCGTGCTGTCTTGTATCATGTATGATCTCCGTGTCTCAGACTGTGTCTGGCAGCGGCTCGGAGACTTGAGAAGTTGAGGATATAATTGTTTCTAATGACTGAACCGTCTACCACAGTAAGAGCCACTCCATGAATCCATATAGTGATATACATATATATTCTGATTATAATGAGGGCTTTATGGTT
Organism: Ellobium chinense; assembly: GCA_033807755.1. NCBI lineage: Eukaryota > Metazoa > Mollusca > Gastropoda > Ellobiida > Ellobiidae > Ellobium > Ellobium chinense. The sequence goes on from JAWQUT010000225.1 coordinate 812,974, forward strand.
AGGCTTGTTCCCCTACAGACGGTCCTGGCCACGGGTATACGAGCCGGCACAATAGACACGCTCCACTCGTGCTCATTTGCCGCTTAGGTCCTCACTAGTCAACCGTGACAGCTTTCAGACAATCTGGCTTCCTTTAGTCTGCGCTGATTGGTTGGCTCAGATATCAGCTACCGTTAGACTGTACTAAGGACATAAAACGGACAAATCTGGACTTGTATGTGTAGGTAGATCTACTAAGACATGATGGAGATAAGTTCTTTATATTATTACATGTACTAGAATTGTCCAGCTGTACTGTCAAAGAACAGTGAATGACTAACGTTGTCAAGTTATAGCAAAAATATTACTTGTATTCCATGTTTATATTTCGGGCTGATGAAGATGGTACCGCGGACAGGGTACCGTCTTTCTAAGTTTGAAGAATACGAAATTTAATCCCGTTTCAAATATAGACACCAAAGACAAAGAAATGACGGCGGCAATATTTCCTACATCCATTATCAACACCAATACTTCTCCAGTTAATAAAACTGACGCTAATCCTTCTCTTATTCAGTTACCTCAGATTGACGATAGGTGATTTCCAGTCTTACCGTGCCCGAAACGGAGCATGTTTTGTGACTGTCTTTGATTTTCTCCCACTCTTTCTCCCTCCACCTTCACTGCCACGTCATTCTCTCTTCCATTTTGGCAGCGCGAACTTAATAACAAACATACTGTCACGGTTTGCAGGACTCGAATATCCAGATTAATGTTCGTTTGTACATCTTCATACTAATCTTACTGCAGCAGACCAGATCACTCAGTTGACTTCTTGACTCCCTTGTGTGGCACACACTACCGTTTTTTTGGCTTTGACCACCAAATGAATGCTCGTTCTTCTAATGGCTGCAGCTTCTGTGGGTCTGTACCGACCGTTGGTGGAGAGAAGAGACTGCTCAAACTGACTCTAATCATCCTTAGACCACGTACACTGAGCACCAGAGAGTATATTATATACACTATATTAAATACACTATATTATCATATACACTATATTATATACACTATATTATATACACTATATTATTTACACTATATTATTTACACTATATTATTATATACACTATATTATATACACTATATTATATACACTATATTATCATATACACTATATTATATACACTATATTATATACACTATATTATTTACACTATATTATTTACACTATATTATTATATACACTATATTATATACACGTATACCAAACCCGAGAATAACATACTATGTAAAATATCTGTCATTCTTCCTGTCCCTCCTGAATAATGACGATGAAATTGTTAGAGAAGCATCCCGGAAATCTTTAAATCTCCATATGAACAAGAGAAAGGCAACACCTACAAAACAAGAACATCAGTTTGGTGGTTATGATGTAGATGGGAAAGATCTGGTCATTAAGAATACAAATGTGAAATGGTCAAAATCGGAATGGGTTTTTCTCAATGAATTATGTGCAAGAAACAATGTTATTCTTCTGAAGTTCGCTGATCACTACGCCTACGAACTCAAGATTGACGAAGATATCTCAATAACCATCAGGGAACCACTCAAATTTTCACAAGTCTTCAAAGAACAGAAACTAAAAGAACAAGCAGACATTTTCACATCAAAATCGTCACAAGGCAGAATCACACGTGAATCTAAGGACATAAACCATCGTCTGTCCTCAGAACATCTCAACAACCACAAGTTAGACGACAAATTACGCTCTTTCACCACCCGCGGTTGTCTCCAGATCCTCGAAGTTGAAAGTCTGTTACATCTGTACTACCCCAACACTTACACCAAATCGTGCAAGCTCTGCAGTCATCCAAGCGAAACAGCATCACACGCCCTCAACGGCTGCACCAAATTCCATCTTATGTACCAACAACGTCACAATACTATCTTGGACATATTAGAGAGAAAGATTCGCTCATTCAACTGAAACAAGACCATACTGAAGGACATTCCCCTCACACCATCCATGCTTGAAAGTGACACTAGTAGTTTCTGTCGAAGAGAGGTGCGGCCAGATATAACACTGATTGACAGAGAGAGAAAAACAGTCAAACTGATAGAAATAGCGATACCATTCGATGCCTACATTGATCGATCTTACCAAGCAAAGTTCGACAAGTACTACCCATTTTCTTTAGAGATCAATGCCATGGGCTATCATTGTGAAATTATTGTGCTAATTATAGGTAGTTTAGGCCATGTTCATAAGAGGTTTACATCTGGTTTGAAAAAGCTC
>JAWQUT010000225.1:844524-858106 GCA_033807755.1 Ellobium chinense
CACCCCATCCTTCATCTGCTTCACCTAATTCTTTATCATCTTCTTTCCTTCTTCCTTCCCTCCATCCCATGAAGTCAGTGACAGAGACTGGAGTGACAGACTTTATCTGACAAGACGTGAAAAGAATCCAGTAGCTAATTATAAGTCACCAGATCAACCTCAATCCGTTGACCCAATCACAGTTCTATAAGGAGCCACTGAACGGAAAGGTGTATTAGGATTAGAATATAGATGGGCATCAACAGGGGCGGCAAACACAGAAAAAATAAGAGGCAATTTTGTGGAGTCAAAACACCCCTGGATAGCACAGTTATTATGTAAGGAAAACATTTAATATCCCAAAATGTCAAGTCAGTAAACGAAGATGTTCAAAGTTTTACCAAACTCCTGTATCGCAAGACAGACGGAACATTGCACCTTTGTTATATAGGAAAAAGTATAAAGGAAACAAAAGGCATCACCTTATACAATAGACTTGAAAGATCTTGGAGCATGTCATGATATTGTAGACGATATGACTCGGAGCATGTCATGATATTGTAGACGATATGACTCGGAGTATGTCATGATATTATAGACGATATGACTCGGAGTATGTCATGGTATTATAGACGATATGACTCGGAGTATGTCATGATATTATAGACGATATGACTCGGAGTATGTCATGGTATTATAGATGATATGACTCGGAGTATGTCATGATATTATAGACGATATGACTCGGAGTATGTCATGATATTAAAGACGATATGACTCGGAGTATGTCATGATATTGTAGACGATATGACTGGAGTTTTGAGCCAAATTTCAATCCTTGGGCATGGTGACAGCGGAGTAACAATCTGGACATTTCTATCAAGGACGAGATACTAAAATAATAACACAAGTGAGGAACAGGTCAGAGGTGAAACCACTTGAATCATTTAGCCTAACATAAAACTAGGGGCGTAGACATCTGCTGTTGTGCCGATTTGGGTAAGCACGAGAAAAAAGCGGCATTAGAACCTCTGTCCTCTAGGATGTTCAAGGGCGAATACATTCATCGGAGCCTCGTCAATGATAAGAAGAATCTGAACTATCACCAGGGAATAGATGACCATAAAAGGATCCGCTTTTCCACTGCACCCCCCTCCCCCTCCTTATGTTTCTCTTCTTTTACAACAAGCCTTGATTTCCTACCCCCCTCTTCCTGCCACACATTTTCTTTTCGCTCCTGCCGCTAGTTTGCCACTATGAACAATGTCCTGGCCAATGTCTCAGGCAAACTGATGCCGCCTACACTAGCGGTGAAATGTAGCCGCTCAGCCTGTGTTTGGAACAAGAAAGACAACCCTATTATTATCGTCACCGGCAGGTGTCAGAACCAATTAGTCCCGAGGTGAACGTTTGCACATGGCCGTGAAAGCTACCAATGTCGGCCAGATTTTTTTTAAATCCATCTCTGTGTCAACTTGATATTGAAGAGCCAGTTTGCAAAACGGCCGGATTGTCTTGACGGGAATCACGGACTGAGTTTGCCAAGAGCTTGTTTGTGGGCGTGTTCGACTATTATTTACACAAAACCATTAATGTGTCGTGAATAGAATGCACCATTGTCTAACGTCTACACATCTGAAGAGGTCGAGGATAGGGAAAGAATATGCCCGGAAATAAATTCACCCACCTGTTGGTTTCGTCTTTTATTTGGTTTACCTCCGGCCATGTCTCTCCTCCACAGAGGCGTCACAATTTCTTTAATAAGGGCTACAGTTGTGATTTTTTTTTGTTTGTCTTTCGGGGGTGGGGGCCGGNCGGGGGGGGGGAGTGGAAGTAAATGAGGTGGATGAACTCTTACAACAATGACAATATAAGCCAAGGAAGGCAAAGGTGTAGCCAGGCTAGTCACAGATTTTTGTAAGGTACACAGAGCTCCTCACCCTACCTTAGGCCATCTATCTCTCCGCCCCTGCCTCCCAGGAAACTACTCCTCTGATTAAAAAAAAAAGGTCGAGCCCAATAGGGAAATAGGGTCAAAATTATGTGTACAAATAGAATGATCCCGGATTGATCAAATAATAACGCTCAGCTCAGCAAAGTTTTCAGGCACAGTTTGGTCAACCTCAGGCCATACCGTGCCGTTCCGGGGGTTGAAAGGAGGAGGAGAGAGGGTGAGGAAGGGGAGTAAAGAGTGGGAAGGGGAGTAGGGAGTGGGAAGGGGAATAGAGAGTGGGGAGTGGGAAGGAGAGTAGGAGTGAGAGGGGAAGTAGGAGTTGGAAGGGAAGTAGGGAGTGGGAAGGGGAGTAGGGAGTGGAAAGGAGAGTAGGGAGTGGGGTGGGGAAGGGGAGTGGGGAGTGGGAAGGGGAAGTAGGAGTGGGAAGGGAAGCTGGTCATGTTGGCTGATATGACGTGGGAAAAGGAGGAAAGGGGAAAGGAAGGAGGGTGATGATCTTGAATCTATAGATACTACAGACTCCGCTTAATCGGAAGTACATGGAAAAAGGGCAAAAATTGCATTATTAAACAAAGATGCTATTAAGCGGTGTAGATCTTTACGTAGACATGCTGTTGTTCAGAATTCTGATATAAAACGTTGTGGTTACGAGGTAAATGTCATTGAATGTGACACTTCAAACTGGTGGTCCTAGTCAGCGGCTGATGGAGACATCTTTTGGTGGTTTTTTTTTTAAACTGGATTTTTCACTGTTTCTGCCTCTCGGTAATATTTCCTTGTCTGTCGTGTCTTTCCCACACTTCTCTCAGCATTCTCTGTGTCTCACCCTCGGAAGAGATGGCCTCGAGAATTCTCGATAAGGATGAAAACATGTGGTCCAATGTGTATACTGAGCAGAGTAAAAATCCCTTGACAGCTTGAACAGCGTGAAGTCTGGGCCTAGCGTAAAAACTGATAAGAAAATACCACCCGGTGGTTTAGTCTCACAATAAGACAGCAGTTATATAGCTATAATGATGCTGACCTGCAACAAAACCTTAACTCAGACAACCGTCTCTGACCTAATTATTTCATTTGCTTTGTTCAGTTTGAGCAGTACAACCTCCAGAATCAGCCCGGTGTGCGCATGTCCGTGGACTCCATGGTCAAGGGAGACGAGCCAGACACCAGTGACAAGGAATTGAACAGAGTGACCTCCCTTCGGCTCCAGCAAGCCTTCCAGCATATCAGTAGCATCAAATCGAGACTCATCACTCCGTCAGATACTAGTAAAGTAAGTATCATACACTACAGTGGGCTTTGGACTCAAAACACAGAGACAGACATTTGGGCAGACAGACAGAGTAGAGAGGACAGACAAGCAAACATTTAGATAACACGGAAATGAGCAGACAGACAGACAGACAGACAGACAGACAGACAGACAGACCGAAAACAGACAGGCAGGCAGGTGGATAGACATAATTATAAACCGTTAGACTGATATCATTAGAAGGCAGGCATCTCAACACCAAGCAGAGACGGAAGAGAGAGATGTGTCGCCAGTCTGATAGATTGGGCAGTCAGAACATCCTGTCTGAGACGCAGAACCAAGTCTTGCGCTAAGTGTACGTTATAAACATACGTCACAACTAAATGATATCTATTGACATCTCCAACGATGTCCAGGCATGCATGGACACTCCGTGGACAGATGACTGTACTCTGGGATCGACTGAAAATCATCAGAAGCTCTATATCATTGATAGTAATTGTTATTAATGCGTATTTTCCTCCCCCCCCCCNCCCCCCCCCCCCACCACCACCTCCTCACTATCTCTGTCTGCAGCCGTACGAGTGGCGAGAGATCCACATCCCGAGTCATCCCGGCGACTTCGGCAGCCTCAGCTCCAGAGGCACCAACAGCAACAACAACCATTACATCGACAGCGGCATCGGAACCGACGACGACGCCGTCTTCCTCCACAACGGCGCCAGAGGCGTCTCGCCCTCACGCCACAAATATCACCACCACCATCATCATCACCCTAGCCGTCATCACAGCACTAGCAGCCACCCCAGCAACGGCTACCGCCACCACCATCATCATCATCACCCGCGTTTCTCGTCCCAGCCTCCGTCCGACTTAAGCGGGGATTCCTCCCAGCCTTCTTGTTCCTCTCTGCCCAATCTCTGTCTCAAACCAGCCAGCGACAAGTTCGTCTTCCGGCCACTCAGTGCTCGCAGCTGTGACTCCTACCCTAGTGAGACTCTCGATGACCAGTGCACCACCACCTCTGGCAGTTACAGTATCCATATGGACGACCAGGGTGGTGGGGGCAGGGGCTCCTTACAGCTGGGGGACTTGGGCTTTATACAGGATGTGTATGTATGAGTTTTGTCAAGGCAGCGCCCTAGTCTTTCTTGCCATAGTCAACGGACATATTGTAACTGAGCTCGGGTCTGAGAGAGAGAGTGAGGCTGATAGCCAGTTTCTTCTTTTTATGGCTGGGAGCACTGTGGTGAGTGCATGAGTTGTTGTCTATGTATTCGAGCTCTCAGAAACTGCAGTCTTGGCCTTGTCACCTGTTCAATGAAAGTTTCAGTCCCGTCATACCACATCATATTTATTATTGCTACAGAGAGAGCTAGGAACAACAAATTACAATTCTCTGTCTAGGTGGATGATAACTAATGGGCTTCACTATTTTCATAATGCTAAAGTGCAAAGCTGATGCCGCAAACAATAACACTAAATCTTCTCCAGTGTTGCTGAAGTCACACCTTTGGGACAGCCTGACTGAGTTGTAAACAGGACATCCTACTAGAGACAGTACCAATCCCGGCAGGAAACAGCTCAATGTTTAGTCGATCTCGGCTGAAAGCAAACCTTCAAATCTTGAAGATATTCATCAAGCAGCTGCGGGTTCCAGTAGTTCACACACAGATCCACTTCTCTTGGGCCTGCGTGGAGTTTGGATCACTTTTATATAGGACTCTTCGACCACACGCGTCCTGCAGGTCCATCAGCGCCTCTGACAGCCAGACAGATCAGATTTTCCACAATCACCAGAACTCGGCACCGAGAGACACCAACTTTGTCACGTTGGTTCATTTCATCTGTGCAAAAATCTTTACTACAATAGTCTGTTATGTACCGTTGCGTCTTATGCATTGAACTGTAGCGCGTGTGTGTTTGACTCTGTCAGTCACATCCAGCACTGGGTTGGGTGAGCAGCTGATTTGCTCATGTTGACTCTGTTGTGATCCTTGTTGCCTTGTGTATGTTTCTGCGCCCAGTCTAGTGCGATGCACGAGGAAGGAGGAATAACGGGTGCTGCAACTTTAAACATGCCAAATCATTTACTTGATACCATCGTATGAATGGCTCTCCGTCAGATGAGAACTGACTCCCAGAGAATGTGTTTCACACAGCAAACAAACATCACTGCAGCTCCACATGCGGACCAGAGACAAGTTCTGGTCAACAAAGACACACATCTAGGAAAAGTTGTGAGTGACGCAGCTAGATTAATCAGCCTCAGTGGAGTTCTTAACACACATGGACAGCGCTATTGATATTGAGTAACCTAATTTCAGAGAACACAGAAGAGGAAGAAGTAAAAAATTGGTTAGAACAATTGAAAGTGTTACCAGGAAATAGCTTCCAAGATTCCTCGTGGTATAAAAACCAGAATCTCTTCCTTGAGCTGTGGCTGACATCCATCTACTTACGCACCAATGACGAGGAACGGATAAGACTTTGAACTTCGACCTTTTCACTCTTAGTTGTCATGGTTAAGGTCTTTCCAGGGTCACTTGTCTTAGATGAGAAGATTTAGGTGATCTTGAAAATATCACAGAACATCAAAAACTTTACTTAATCAGTTTGGCGGGCAGGCTACTCTCGCCTCAAAGCTGACCGGAAGCCGCGGGTGCGAGATTATCCAAGGGGAACAACCCAAGGGGAATTAGCTACGGTCACATTTTCGTTGTTTTACTTCCCTTCACATTTGACTTATTCTCTCACTCATAGAGTCTTCTGTCACGGTTGGAGCCAACAGAGTAGGGCAAAGAAAAATGTTGCGAAAGAACTAACGAGTCAACTATTGAGTAGATTGTACTCTGTGTGCTCAGTAGACAAAGACAACACGTTGTTGCCAGCTCATGTGCGGTACTTAGACTCTAGTCGGTATTGTGACAAGACGGTAGGCTCATTCCACATTCGACGAAATCATATTGTTGTTGTTTTAATTTTTGTCCTCAATGCTTTGAATTCCTTCTACTACACTTAGTCTATCTCTTGAAAAACCCCGTGTACGTGTACGGATAATTTGAGTAACGAAGAAGAGAATGGAACAGGGCTCAAGAATTTCCTGTTATAGCCGGATTACCGTTATAACCGTTGTCGCTATAAATAGATCCCACTGTAAGACTTGCTCTCTTTGATTGAATATATAAGAGAAAAACAGATGATATTGTATAATTTAAAGTAGTGAGCAGATCATCGCTCACACAGCACACATGATAGAGAAGACCTGGTAGGGAAGAAAATGAACAGGACTCGCATTCTAATAAATCATACAGCTGTTGACGTGGCTCTCTCTCTCTCTCTCTCTCTCTCTCTCTCTCTCTTTTTCTCTCTCTCTCGCTCTCTGTGTGTGTGTGTGTGTGTGTGTGTGTGTGCGTGCGTGCTGCGTGTGTGTGTGTGCGTGCGTGCGTGCGTCCGTGTATGTGTGTGCGTGCGTGCGTGTGTGTGTGTGTGTGTGTGTGTGTGTGTGTGTGTGTGTGTGTGTGTNAAACAGAGAGAAAGAGAAAGAAAGAGAAAGAAAGAGAGAGAAAGACGAGGAGGTGACACAAACAATGAAGACCAAGTTGTTTTAGACGGGTCTACTCTCCACAGAGCTGAGTTCGTGCTGTAGCCTAAGTGGAAAGTTGAAATCCCTGCTCTTTTCCTCCAGTAGATTCAGATCATCCAACCAACATGACTTGGATGTGGAGGACACGTGACACACATGAGAGAAATACACTCAGGGTGATTCCATGGTTCTGTTATCACGGGACTAACACGTGACAGTACATGTATTTCTTGTTCTTTCACTTGAGAGCTTGTGCACCAACGATGGGATCTCTTACTGTGGTAAGAATTGTAATCTTGTTTCAGTGCTGAATGCACCTCTAGTAGCGTCAACCTGCAGAGCTAAAATAATATTTACCAAGGTCAGAGATCACATGGTTAGTGAGCAGCTTTTGAATGAGTTATTGAACTTCACACTTCGTTCACATAGGACAGTGCACTGCAGAGCTGAATCTAGTCCAAACATACGACTGTATTTTCCACTCTCTTCTTCTTCTCCCCCCTCCTCCCCTCCTCGCTCATGCCCCACCCCTCCCTCCTTTTCCAAACCTGTCCCTCTAAACGATCTACGCCTGTAGAGGATAGAAGTCTGTTGTTGCCATTAACATGTTGACAAGTTTTGGTTTGTTTTTCTTTTATGTAAATATTTCATTCCCTCGTGTTTGCTTTTCTTTCTCCCTGTTTGCCGTGCCGTGTCCGAATGCCGTGTTTGTATCTGACATTATTGTTTATTATATTTCCTTTCACTGCATATGCAGTTCATGTACAACACATTTTGGAGAACATAATATTATGATGGTTATAAAACTAGTCAGTAACATTATTCGCCCATCTTTATTATCATTGTCATCTTCATATTTGTTATTATCATCATCATCGCCTGGCTTGCAAGGGAAGAGAGCCGGCGTCTAGTCTTCTCCGATAAGGACCATGTACACGTAGCGCATGATAAAAATCTCTTGAGAGTTTCAAAATCGTACAAGTGCAGGCCTAGTGACCGCTGTCCGGGCAGGAAAATTGTATTCAGTAATATAATCTACAACCAGAAAGGCACAATATAGCCAGAATAGAACTGCAGGGGAGTAAAACCCCAGATCTAAACCAAAGAAAGAAAGAAAGAAACATCACTATCACAATAAGGAAGAACAGCAATTGTTACAGAACATTATTAATGAAGTAATGCCAAAGTAAAATTGTGAATATTGACATGAAGAAATGAAAATTGTCAAAAGTTAAGTTTCTCCATCAGACATCATCATCTTCATCACCACCAGCATCATCATCATCATCATCATCATTATCACGTTCATTATCACCATCACTACTAATGCCCTCATTGATATGATCATAGTCTAGACAATGAACGCTCAAGGAAAGTCACAGAAGATCACAATGCTTTTAGTTTGAGTTATTTTGTAGACTCTAATTGTGAAACTGGTTTTCATCACCACTAATGTTTTCATCGTTGTGTTGACTTACAAGAGGGAGCGGCATACCTCCCCAACGACAATCGACAAATAATGATATTCTTGCAACCACACTGAGGAGACCATCACCTCCACAACCACCATTATCACCATCACCACTATCATTATCACCATCGGCACTACCATCACCAAGATCACCATCACCATCATCATCATCACCACCACCACGACCATCATCATCATCATCATCATCACCATTATTTTCATCATCATCATCACCATCAATATCATCACCACCATCATCATCATCATCACCATTATCATCATCATCACAATCATCACCATTATCATTATTACGACCACCGCTCCCACCACCACAACACCACCACCAGAATGGCAGCTATCACGAGAATAACCGCTACCACAAATACCTTCACTATCACCACCACCACAATCACCATGACTATGTATGTAAATATAACTTGTTCTCTCTCATACTGTGTGTTCATTCCAGTGTGTGCCTTAGTGTCCTATTTCTACACGTAGATGTTACTGTAGTTCGAGCGCACACGTTTCTTTTGATTATCGCTAGAGCTATTGTTGGATCGAAGCTGTGATTTTTTTTTCTTTTGAATGCTTGTTAATGCTGTACATTCCGATCAAACTGATCGGCGATCGATGAAGATGATGAAATGTGTCCATGAGAAGCAGACTGAGAACACTCTACCACTGAACTCACAGTACAGTGTGAGAACCAACCCCGTGCTATTTCACTTTCTTTCTTACACCTGGCTCAGATTGCTAATGATGTCAACAGATGTCCTAAACAGTCTCTATGCCAGTCCAACTTTCTCATGCTTTAGATTATGGCGTAGATAATATCAGAAACTATACAGTTTTAGAGGCATCATTCCATGTTACATGTATCTGAAACCGACCACTCTTCCGTGAGCTAACAGTTTTGAGTTAAATATGTTTTTATTTTGTTTACTTCAAAAAAAAATTACTTTACATTAGGAAAAAATTATTTTAAATGTTCCGTAACTAAAGCCTCGAAGTACGGAGGAGTACGATGTGGGTTGCTCTATTATCTTCAATTATGGTGTAAATGCTTTGTGCGGTGTCGTGTCTTGTCTATGTGAATCTACAAAGACGTGCAGCCAGTATGAGAACATTGAGAAAGCAAAGAGAGGAACTGTCCACCACTAGTATAAACTATCTCTGTAAAATGACGATCACTATGAGTGTGGTTCACGTCCATTTAATGTGGAAAGTTAAACCACTTTTTGTCTTGGTGCCATAGAAAACAGAGTAATTTTAAAAGGAAACGAAGGGAATAAATACGAAAGAATTGTTGCTTTCGCAAAATCGTGAGATCAGCAGTTTTTTTTCTGTGGTTATTTTGTAGATGTGAAGGCGTTGAATGTCACAATAACTCTCGGTGAACCGGAAGTGGAGGTAGTCCCATATGCCGCTGTAATTCTCAAGAAGGCAAATGAAGTTTTCTATCAAATGGACTTAGATGGTATTGTATGTGATCAACCATATCACAGAGCAAGTTACGTATTTCAGCTGGTTTAAACTTGAGGGTGCTTCACGGAGCCCGCCTCTATTCTATATTTTTCTTCATTCGTGTTGAAGGACGCTATATTCAGAACTTTGGCACAGTCTTCTTCCAGAACAAAAAAAAAATATCATGTTGACAGTTCTAAAATTAGTTTTGGCAGTCTGCACTCATCGTGATCTCTTCCGTATGGACGATAAAAATAATAGAGTTTACAAGCAAAAAAAAAGTAAGATCCTATGCAATTAGTTAGCATGAAGTCTAATGATTCATAGAATTTTATTGACCTTACTTTTTTTTTCCAGTAAGGTCATCCAAAACAGTCTTGGCTAAATAAAATGACATCAATATTTGCATATACAGGTCTGAGTTGTGGAATACAGACTTTTATGTGTGTGAACACGGATAAACAGTGAAAACCACAGCTGTGAAGTCAGTGAAATTCTACAGAGTGAGCTCAGAGTGCCTTCCCTTCACACTATCATTGATACCGTGCAGGTCTTAAAATGTGCTCAGCTGGCAAATGCTGAGATTCTTTGTATGTTCATGTAATCTACTGCTGCTGTGTTGCATTTCTTGTTGTTGTTGTTGTTGTTGTTGTTGTTGTTGTTGTTGTTGTTGTTGTTGTTGTTGGTAATTTGATTTTTGTTGAATTGACTGGGATGTCTTCCCGTCCCGTGTGTTGTAGACGTAGACTCCAGTTCAGTAGATCTGAAATGTGGAGTGGTTCTACTCTTGTTACTGTTATCAGGCACGATGTGTGATGTGTTCTTTTAGAGTCTGCACAAATAAAACTGTGAGAACCATTGAACTGAGTGTGAGGACATTTTGTTATCTTGTTGTTGTTGCTTCAAACATGAAATTATACTTTACATGTACTTGTATATGGAGGGTTGGTGGCTGTAGATGGGGTGACGGAGTACTGATGATAGTTGGCGGTGGAGGTGGTGGTGGTGGTGTTGGTAGTGGTGGTAGTGGTAGTGGAAGTGCTGGTAGTAGAAGTAGTGATGGTGTGGTTGTAATGAATGTGATGGTGAGAGAGGTGGTGACATTGGTGGTGGTGATGGTGGTATTGACAACATTGGTGAGGAGAGCAGGGGTACTGTTGATAATGTGGAGGAGATTTGTAAAGCAGATAGTGGTAGCACAATGATGACGATCGTGATAGAACTGTAGTTGTTAGTGGTGGTGGCGGTGGTGGTGGTGGTGGTAGTGACAGTTGTGACAATGTGCTTTATTTCGTCCACTGGTGATTCTGGAGATTCAAGACTGTGTCCGTGAGTTGTCTGGAGCAGCTAAGATGATGATGATGATGATGATGATGATGATGATGATGGCTGAATACAGCATTCGGAGAACCCGCCTGGACTCTCCCTCGATTTTCAATTAAATCCAAGTTTCCGTATTTTATATATCCACCTTGCATTACATGTACTTTTAATAACGATAATATTATGCTAGTGGTAGCGTGTAGTTAGGCCTCTTCTGTTTGTAGATTTTTTTTTTTTCGTATTTTTTTACTGTCGAAATATACCAAGCTTGTCTCTTTTAAATATATGACTTCCTAACTTGACACGCTGCTTTTTCCACCCTCCACCTATATTATTGACTGCTTGGAGCTCAGTTTTTCTTGGGGGAGCCCCTCATACTCCCTTCCCCCTTTTACACACAACTCTTTTCTTCTTTTCACTCCTCTGCCAACTGTTTTATCCCGTGATCCAGGTTCAGTTCTTATTCTCCTTACCCGCTATTTTAAGACCGGCCCACTTAATCGATTCATAACTGACTTTAAACTAACTCTTCCATGCTTGTCTTTTTTTTTCTTCTTAATGCGGTTGCTTTTATTGTGAAAGTTATAACTCTTGTTTCATTCTATTGATAAAGGCCCTAGAGCCGAAACGTTTGGAAGCAATTTTCTTTCTTATTTTTTAACTAGATTTTTAATAAATTCCTTGAATTAAAGTTGAGCTTTTAATTTTTCACATTTTCAAATGATGATGATGATGATGTTTGAAACTGAGTATAATCTAGTTCCCCGAAGATCATAATGATGATGATGACGACGATGATGTGTGCTATCCGGGATTTTTTTTTGTTTTAATAATCATTGCGAAAAATCTTTTTTTTTTTAAAGTGTCGAAAGAGATCTATGATTGGATTTTTTTTTTAATTTCCCGTGAGAGGTCGAAATCTGAGCTCTTAGCTTGAAAGCTGAATATTGCACAATGTACTGCCACACTGGGAGTACTGAAAATAGAAATAGCCATTTTATCCATACATCATAACGGCCTGTCCAACAGTTCCTAACTTCCACCTCATGTGAGACTAATATTCACCCGAGACCCTAACACATTTTCCAGCTACTCATTACCACAGTGACGTCGGTAGATCCGAAGCTAAGAGAACAAGAATACGTTTTTGGTTGCTGCACGCGAGTTAGTCACCGCGGGAAAGTGTCCGAACAAGTCTAGACGTATAATGTACACGTGGCTTCTTTTGCCTACATCAGAAGTGAGAGTCGGCAAAATGGCGGCTACCACATACGGTTTCAAATTTGTTAGTGGAAAGTCTTATCAACTGACGTATCGGAGGAGGATATGGCAAGACTTAGCGGTGGTATGTATGCTAATGAAGGTCAGCGCATTATCATCTGGGTCTTCCGCATCAATCGCAACAGTCTTGTCTTGCCTGGAGACTGCTACTTTTTTGTTTAGGACCGCCCACATAACAACAACTGTCCCTTTCACGTACTCTCGGGACCAAAGATACACAACATAGCCCAGTTGTGATCTCAGGAGGCAAAGTACGGGGATGACACAAACAAAAATGAACTTTCCATGTTTTAAATAACCTGCTCAACAATTAGCAGATTGATATTTTTTTTTTCAAATTGTGCAACAGCAAAACGCCATGCTATGGAGTATAGCCATGAAAAATTCCAACCCTGTGATACAATGTATGACCAGTAGAGCAAACGCTTCTTTTTGATCACATTTCCAACTGTTGCGCCAAGAGGGATTTCTGGGTCACATCGAATAAAATTATCTAAAGGTTTAAACGGTCACTTTAACAGAAGGAAAGCAAATAGAAAATCATTATGTTTGGTTTTTTTAAAATGTGTTAACGACCTTTACTATCAATCAAAATGCTTTTGAGCTCCAGCTAAGCTATGTGTTGGTATAACTGGGGTGGACATAGATGTCAGCCGAGCAACAGTGCAGTTGTGTTTATGTGAGAGAAAAGAGAAAAAAGTGATGTTTTTTACTTTTTATTTCCACTTCATGGAACTGATGTTGACTTTCATCAGCTGGACAATGACTTCTTAAAACAAATATTCTTTAAAGATTTACTGAAAAATGCATTTTCCTTTGAACTGTCCTTCATGAACCAGCATCTTGGGCCTATGTCGACATGGTTTTGGACATTTTAAGTTCTCAGCGGGTCCCTTGCTGTCTTAACTTCAGAATCCAGAACAGTTTAGAATGAATAAACTGAAACGCTTTAGGGACAAAAAAAAGTCACCACGAACCGCTACAAAAGCTTCATAGTGAATAACTACTGTCAAGATTTTTAAGTCATAAAACCAAATCGCAACCTTGAACGCAGCTTTTTTAAAAAAGTGTCATGGTTGATTTGCCTACCATCTTGTGCAAGATTGGGGGGGGGNGGGGGGGGGGGAATTCAATGGAATTTTCAGAATGTCAGTGTCTTTCCGTGTCAGTGTCTTAATGTAGAAAAAAAATATCCACACGGGCTTTGGAAAACTCTTAGTTTTAAGGCGAAAATGGAGAGTTCATTTTGTATGTATGTGTGTGTGGGGT